>VNJQ01006792.1:0-32275 GCA_008042515.1 Drosophila truncata | reverse complement strand
TTAAAGCTATCGACTTGAAACTTTGCACACACCCTTCTTTACTTTGCACGCAGTATATAAGTCGGAACGGCCGGGATCGGCCGACTATATCCTATAGCTGCCATATAACTGATTGATCGGAAATGGTATAACTTTGGTGTTTTTAGAGTTAGAGAACTCAGATTTTGTACGAATGCTATTGTTGGCAACATAATACGACATACCGAATTTCATAAGGATCGGCCGACTATATCCTATAGCTGCCATATAACTGATTGATCGGAAAAGCTATAACTTCGCTGTTTCTCAACATATTTTCATCAAACTTTAGATTTGGCCACTTAATATTATTCCAGAGTTTTGATTTAAATTTCATGAAAATCGGACGATTATATTCTGATGCTGCCATAGGAACATCACCGAAATAATAGAAAAAATCATAACTCGGTTGTTTCTTAACATATTTTCATCAAATTTGAGATTCGGGCATTTAAAGTTATTTTAGAATTTCGTTTTTAATAACATAGCTCAATTGTAATCTGCAAGGGTATATAAACTTCGGTAAGCCGAAGTTAGCTTCCTTTCTTGTTTTCTATAACTTTCCTTTGGAACTGGGCTTTTTGGTTTGTTTAGCACTTAAAAAGTAGATTAAAAAAAAAACCTATGAACACTTTAACTTCCCATACCGGGAATTGAACCCGGGCCTTCCGGGTGAGAGCCGGATATCCTAACCACTAGACAATATGGGATGTGGTTATCCCTTCCCTAAAATATTTCAGAATTTCGCAGGATATATGGCTATAAATAATAATAAATTTAATAATAAATCTTTAAAAATATGTTGTAATCTATTATTTTTAGATATTGATGATTCCTTAGGAAAGTTTAATTATTATATACCATTTTTTGGAGAGGAATTAGGTTTTTGGGATTTTTTAACACTTGAAAAGGATAACTAAATAGAAAAAAAAAACAATCGTCCTTATAACTTCCCATACCGGGAATTGAACCCGGGCCTTCCGGGTGAGAGCCGGATATCCTAACCACTAGACAATATGGGATATGATTATCGCATCTCTATAATCTTCCAGAATTTCGCAGGATTCATGATCTATACAAATAATTTCGAATCTTTTATTTTTAAATGTTATTGTTTCCTTAGAAAAGTATTATTTTTAGTTAATTTTCCTTTGGAGTGGGATTGGGTTTTTGTTTTATACTTAAAAAGGATAACTTAAAAGAAAAAAATCAATCGTCCTCAAACTTCCCATACCGGGAATTGAACCCGGGCCTTCCGGGTGAGAGCCGGATATCCTAACCACTAGACAATATGGGACTTGATAAAACTCCGACAATTTTTCTATGTGGTTTTCTATCCGATTTTCTATTTTTAACTTTTAGACAAACTTAAATATAAGTTATTACAATTACAATATTTACTTAATATAAAGAATATAAAAAAAAAAAAAGTGAATCCACAATTGTTTCCCATACCGGGAATTGAACCCGGGCCTTCCGGGTGAGAGCCGGATATCCTAACCACTAGACAATATGGGAGTTGTCTACGTGGCGAGCGAAAAGCAAACTTAAGTTGGGCGCTGAAGAAGATCGTTGTTATGCTTGCCTCTTTGGATTTACTTTTGTTGTTGGAGATTCACTTTGATCGGCGGCTATATTTAGCCACTGAATCTTGGTCGCTTTGAAAGACCAAACAAGTTAATGAATATAAAATACCTTATGAATCGAATCAGAATCTCAATAGCTTAGGATTGCTTAGAAAGAAACTTAGAGCTTCTGTAACTTCTGCATCTGTGACCTTAAATAAAATTTGAATAGTAAATTTTAAATTTAAAATTGTTTTATTTTTTTATAAGGAAATATTATTGAGTAGGATTTTTTTCAGAATTATCTTCGTTATTAAATAGTTTTCTAAGAGTATAATACAAACTCTTTGAGTTATTCTCCGTGCATCATGAAAAGTAGTAAAATTATTGGTAGAGCTTCCAACGAGGTTGGTTGGTTGGTTGGCTTGCATAATCAACCTCAATGGCGAGTTGAACTTCGATTTTTGCCTTTGCCAAATGAGCCAAGCAGGAAAGCAAACACCCAAGAGGGCCAGGAGAGAGAGCCGAGCAGGAGCACCGACCGGTACACAGAGGAAGTTCGATGTTTGTTTCAAGGATATTGTGCGTTTCAGTGTCCTACACACGAACGAACAAGTTGCGTGCCAAGGACAACACGGCAAAGCTGAAGAGCACACACAAAAAGCAGCAGAGCAAGTTGAAAAAGCAGACCGAAGCTACCAGGAATCGATGTTTAAGGACATTAAGGATACACCTGTCGATATTTTTACAGTTTTTGGCATGCGCCTGCCTGCCCCTCGGTTTGGGTTCCATTAACCAGTTTGCCAGTTGTGTGCTTGCCAGGATCATTAAGGGGAAGACTGAGAGCAACACTTCCGTCTGCGAAACTCGTTTTTGGGCAACATAACACAACGCAGACACAGAAAACCAACCAGAAGGTATACACGAGGACAACACGACACAGGACCTTTACTCCACCACTATTTCTGTTGTTTTGGGCCAAAGGTAATCACCATTAAAACTCATTACCAAGAGCAACTGCACAGCACCACAACAGAAGCGAGGAGAACGAAGGTGGGCAGCCTGCCAGAAAGGAACACGGAAGGACACGCCATGGGACACCAAAAGTACAAGTATTCCGGACTAAACCAAAAATATAAATTAGGCAAAACCAAACAGGAACATAAAGAAGCGAACCTGAGCTAAAGGACAGGAAATATAAGGGATACGATTTCAAAAATAAAAATTAAATCCTAGAAAAGAGAAACTTTCTTGCAGTTTGCATTTCAATAAACTAAATTTTTGATTCAGCCCACAATCGTATAAAAATTACTCAATTTTTATGTTCTTCCTTGAAATTTAATTTCAAGATTTACGATCATAGGCTTGGCTGGCTTTATATCCTTCCCGAAAAGCCATGGCTTATTGCAAAATGCCATTCTTTTGACTTGGCCTGACGCCTTACACTCCGAATAAGAATTCGGAATTCTGTCTTAGTCTCGAGTTCTCTGAACACTTTCGGGGTTGCATTTTGGCCTCTTTCTTTCTTTCTTTCTTTCGATTTTGGTGCTGCGCCGCAGCGGAAATAAATTTGCAAAAAAAGAAATAAATTCTCTCGACTCTTTTATGGCCGTCTAGGGCCATTAAAAAGGGGAGAATCAGCCGGGTGGGAGGTGGGTAGAGGCCGGGGATAAAGACCTGAATGATGGCGCCTCTGGCGATGTCGAATGTTGAATATAGTCGTCGCCGTCGTCTGCCAGAAGTTGCGCTGCAGTTGTCGTCGTGTCGCAGTGAGTCAGGAGACAGGAGGCGCTGAAGAAGAGACAACCCTGAGCTAATTTGGCCATAGCCAGCACCGTGTAAACCCCACCAGAACGCAGAGAAAAAAGCTTGGGAATACAACATAAAATTCATAGTAAAAAGGAAATTAGCTTACATCGACTTCTGATTCGTTTTTTGTAAACTTTTTTGATAAATTCAATAAAGTATTTATCAAGTTTTTTAGTAAAGTTCTTTAATCCAGAATAGTTTTAGAATTGAACAACTCCTCTTAGAAATATTTATCAATCAAGAAATAAGAATTTCTTCAAGTGATCATTTGCCTGTTTCCTTCCAGGAGGCCGTCGCCGGGGCCAGACAGCAGCATTCCGCTCATCTCACCATGACAGAAGCCATCTCCGTCGTCGCCTCCGCCGCCGGTTCAGCTGCTCCTGCTAAGTGGGGCACCGTCACAAAGCAGACGCCCCAAAAATAGAAACCCCCATAGGCAGCAGAAGGAGGGAACGGAGCAAAGAGAGATGCCGCCCAGTACCGTCTTGCAAATGCCGCCTGCTCCGTCATCATCATCGTCACAATCCGGCCTGGTGCTGGGCGTCTGCTGTGACCAGCTGATGGCGGCGACGGCGCACCCGGTGCAGCGAACATCCGGAGCAGCAGCGGCCTCCAAATGGGGGAGCAGCAGCAGCAGGAGACACAAGGAAAAGCATCTGGTCGAGGGGGTGGCCGCCAAGTCTTCCAAGTGGATGCCGCCGCCCGTTTTCATTGTCCTGGCCTCGCTCCTGGAGGTGAGTGAGTTTGGGGCTCCCAAATGTGACCGCTTTTTAATGCGATTACACACACCCGAGAGGGTTGATTGAGGGTCGTAAAAAGCTACATTTTGGGGTGAAGGTTGCCATGACATCGCTGGAAAGCACAACATTCTGGCCACATTCTGGTGCGGTTTAATTGCCACCAAATCGAAGTTCTGCCACTGCAACCCTTGTGGGGATTGGAGACGCTGACGGCTAACCCCTGATCTTTTGGCAATTACTTAAATTACGAGAAGTCTTGAAGATTATGGGGTTTACCTTTTTATTATTATTGTCAAAAGGGAAAGTCTGTTATTTTGTAATCTTAGTAATGCTATTTTCAGGGGGTTTTCTCTAGGTTTTTATGCAATATCAATCTCCTTAGAACTTCGCCAACCTTCCAGTTGGTTTTCGCCAAAATTAATTATAGATTCTTGCATCTAAAACCCATTTGCAGTCTCCTTTTTTATACTTTTTGGCAAGTTTCAGTTCAATTTCCATCACTCTCCCCAGTATATAGAACTTGGTCTTGCAGTCACGTCTGCCTGGGGCCTTGTCTCGAGCTAAACGAGATGGCCATCGAAGAGGGTTGTTTGCCGGGCCATAACAAAGATGCTGTATCATATTTCAGCCCCATTCCTGCCCCATTCCACACTCCCCCCGAGAACCCAAGAAGTATGAGAGTATCGCTTCTCTGGTCGATCTGGTCCAGCAATTGACTTTTAAGGCAAACAAATTGCCGACAGGGCCACACACAGACGCACACTGAATACTTATCCCAGGGCCCATCCCAATGCATTTGTAAATGGAAGTTGGCTTCCGGTTAAAGGATATACGAGAAGCCGGGACACACAGAGTGCGTGCGAAAAATCCAACACGTCTACGATTTGTTTTCCGCGTCTGGCTTTTTGCACAGACTGGACGCCGCCAGATGGAGGAGAAGGGAGAGAGTCCCGAGTCCCGAGTCCAAGAACCAGGATGGGGGAGAAAATACAGAAGAGGATGGGGAGAGAGAGAGTGAGGGGGAAAACGAAGCCCAAGGGTTCTGGGGGGAATTGATGGCGACGTCTCGTCGCTGTCTGCTGGCAGTCTGCGCCTTTGGGGGTTGCTTTTGCCGCCCCTCCTCGCAAAGCAACGCTCAACTGTCTCGGCTTTCTGTGGGTTTGATGATTTTATTGCTGCCTTTTCTTGCTTGCTCAACTGGGGAATGGAATTGGGGTTCCCCATTGGACTTTAGCTGGGTTACTGAGAGGATTGCCTGGGCCACACAGCCTTTAATTACAAAATGAAACCCGAAAAATGAGAAATACTATCTTCCATCTTCCTCTGATTTATCCCCCAAGATCGCTGTCTTTGTGTGCGTGGGCTGTGAGCCACCGGAGGATTCCTTTCTGGTGTATCGTCCCGACCAGCGCCTCCAACTGTGGCGGTTCTTCAGCTACGCCCTGCTCCACGCCAGCTGGCGGCATCTGGGCTTCAATGTGCTCACCCAGCTGCTCTTTGGCCTGCCTCTGGAGCTGGTACACGGATCCCTGCGCACTGGAATCATCTATATGGCGGGAGTCTTGGCTGGTTCCTTGGGCACTTCGGTGGTGGACTCGGAAGTGTATCTGGTGGGCGCCAGTGGTGGAGTCTATGCTTTATTGGCCGCCCAATTGGCCAGCCTCTTGCTCAACTTTGGACAGATGCGACACGGAGTTGTCCAGCTGATGGCTGTGATGGTGTTTGGTGAGTATTCGAATTTTGGAGTACCACAAATAATCAACTGAAATGTTCTTCTTTATATTTCTAGTTGTCTGCGATTTGGGCTATTCCTTTTACACTCGAGAACTGGAAGTGCCGCATCTGCAGACACGGCCCTCAGTCTCGTATATTGCTCACATGACGGGAGCCCTGGCCGGGATCAGTGTGGGCCTGCTGCTCCTTCGGCAGCTGGATGGCGGACTGCGTCCACGTCCCCTCCGCTGGCTGGCCCTGGGCGTGTGGTGCCTGTTCAGTGCCTTTGGAATAGCCTTCAACCTGGTCAACACGGTCACAGCCCAGCTTCTGGCCGAGGAGGAGGGTCAGGTGATTCGGCAGCAGCTGATGCATGACCTCGAAATGGGTTGAGGAGAAGCCCAAGACTGCATTCGCTCTCTGCCCCTAGGCTTTAGTCTAGTCACTAGTCGGTAAGACCTACCCCCAGGAAGGACAGTGTGCTCAAAGGAACGTCGTATAATATAAATAACATATCGGATATCCCTTATATCCCTGGCTCCCGCTTCAAGAGGGGGAACGCTCAAAATACTCTTAGAACATAAGTCCCAACTTGTATCTTATGCCAATGCCAAAGGAGTGCGGAGAAGAAGGAGAGAGTCGCTCAAAGGCCCTTCAAGAACTGAGCCTGGCTCACATCAAAGACTTAGGATCGGGTTTGTGTCGCTATCTGGCCCGGCGATGGACACTCGTCCATCAGGTTGCCTACGTAGTTGTAATGCCAAACCAGAGCTTAAAGACATATAAATATAAATATATATATCTCCAAATAACAAAAAACAAAAGAGATTTCTTGCTCAATAAATTATCTAACTGAAGAAAAGATGAGAGTTTTAATGGATATATTCTAAGAGGTAAAGTTAGAGTTATTCATCATATTTTTAGATGGTTTTTGGTCGCCCAAAGAGTACACAAATTTGTTTCATTCCTTTCTGACCTAATCAACTCGTTATAACTCACAATTTTAAAGCAAAACATTACAATACTTCAGCATCACATTGTTCCACTACCGAAACCACTCCAGCCTGAGGTAAAGCGTGGGCCAAAAATCACTGGTAATACTGCAATTTGGTGCAATCAATAGGCCAACATTTTGAGGGGCATCGCGAAATTGGACAGCGCCAGAAATTAATAACAAACAAAAACTGAAATTAGCCACCGGCTTTTGGACATTGTTCTGCGTTCGTTCTCTGGCAGTGGCATTACCCCATCGAGTGGTGTTGTTGGCCTCATTAGCCTCATGGTTTTGGATTTCACGTGGCCGAAAAATGAAATTGTAAACTTGGCTGTGTGTTGGAAATTCAATAGCCGGCAGCAAGCTCTGCCCTGCGCCACCCAAAACAGAGCGCATTTTGATGAGACATTGATGGTTCAATCGAACAACCGAACCCACCCAGACGGCTGAGCCAATTTAGCAGCCATTTGCGATTCCTCAATCGCTGCGTTCGGAGTCGCGGAAAGAAGAGTGATCTCCGATCGCAGAGGATCACCTCCTTCTCGTTAAGTCGTCACCTGGATTTGTTGGGCATTGAGCACTGGATCCAGTCCAGGCCAAGTCGTCTCCTGACAGTTGACAACAAATATTTCTGACGTTAAATGCAGCTGAATGGCTCCTTCGAGCCCTCAAAGGTTCGTCAATGAAAGATCTTTGGTATGCTGCACTCGGAATAATCAGAATTTCATACGGAAAAGTGGATTTTAGTTAGCTAAAGTAAATTTTAAAATAGTAACTAAAAGAGTCTTTTAACATAAGATAAAGTATATTGTTAGTATACTTTTTTGCCTTTTGTTTCCACAATTAAGCTTTGGGAAAAATTCCATTAAAGCCTTCAAATCTGCCAAGATAAAGATCAAATCGTAAAATATTTCTCCAAGTGTTTCAGTTGCAACAGCAGCTGAATCCTCGGCAGCCGACATTTGCTCATTTCACTAATTTAATGAAGACCTTCTGCGAGAAAGGCGGCGAGGGGGACAGGTCCATTGTCTCCGCGATTCTCTCACTCGAGCAGAGGACCAAGTCTCCTGCAGATTGATGAGCTTCGGCTGCAGGCTGCGGTTGGGTCCGGGCGGCTTTTAAAACTCCAGACCGAAAGGGGAGGACCTGCATCAATAATTTGTGTCCGCCGTTGAAAATAATTGACCAAGTTTGTCTGTTTGCGGTTGTGGCATTTAATCTACTTGCAGCTGAAGTTGCCGGCTTCGAAAGCGACAACTGAGAGCAAAGAACTGAGAACTGAAAACGGAAAGCCAAACTGCAGCAGCAGCAGCAGCAGCAGCAGCAGCAACAGCTGCCTTTCGGAGCAAGAAGACGAGAAACGACAAAAAAACGTCAGGTCCCAATCCTTGGCTTCCTTCTTGGCCTGCACTTGGCGTAATTGAAATAATTTTAAGTGAAAAATCTGCATTCAAAAAATATTTTTGTCAGCGAGGAACGAGGAGGAGGAAACAAAATTCCAGGAGCAGCCAGGATGGGCTGTGAATCGAAGTTCAGAGCTGGGAAGCTTAGAGAAAAAGGTGATTGCGCGAATTCCCTATGAAATGGGAAATCATAATACAAACTCACTACGCCAAACGTTTTTCAAGAAATCATTTAAAATATGGAATATAAAATATAGAAAAATAATAAGGAATTGTCGCACTCACCGCTTTGTAGTAAATGTTGTTGACTTTGTTGAGACTTTCCGTTTAGTAAACAATATGATTTAAATTGTTGTATTTAATTAAGCCACTTTTAGTCGATTCTACCCTGAAAATTAAATATAAATCTATTATATATAAAATTGTAATACTAAAGATAAAGAGGCTCGAATAGATTTTATAATATAATAATAAATACAATTATTATCTATTTTAAAATTATTATAAATTAAATAAAAATAATTTATAAATTTATATTTTTTGACCAACTTATCCTGGCAATCCACATGCCTGATCCTTACATTTCAGCGACTTCTTACTGTCCAAGTGCAGACGCAGAAATTTACATGCGCCAATTTCGAGGGGACAAGGCACAAAAAAAGAGTCAACAGTTTGCAGCTTTCGCAGCCGAACCCCGAACATAATCCTGGGCATTAAGGCAAATTGCGGCATCTGCTCCAGCAGCGGCATTTGGGGGATGGATCGGGGAAGGGCGGCACCTGAAGGGGGCAGCAATTCGGATCGATCATTGGAAGCCCACCGTAATTTGCTTAATTCGACGCTCAACTGAAGTCGGTCCGGGCCAAGCCAAGTTGTGCCTCAGCACGCGGCTGCCACTCGTCGATCGACTGATGACGAGGATGATCCTCCTACCCGGCTGGGCCAACGACAATGCCAATCCCCGCCTGATTCTGTTCAGGCGGCGGCTTCTTCAGCGGCAGCCTCAATTTGCCAAGTGCCCCGGCTGCCCTCGGGGGCAATTTGAAGATGAGTTTTTATAGCATTTTTTTTTTTAGTTTGTTCCATCCAACAATTTTTGCTGGCTCTTTTTTTTTTGGCTGGATATTAAGTGACTGTTCACCCTGGATGGATGCACTCTCATCCCGGAGTGTCACAGTTTTTCTACCCCTTTGGGGAGCACTTAAATTCGATAAACAAATGGCCAGCAAAAGAGAAACAAATACCATATGCATGTCCTTTCAATCGATAACAACGGCAGCAGCATTCCCTCCTCTGGAAGTTGCAAGTTGCAAACTCTCGGTTGGAAGCTCCATGAATTTATCAGAAAAATATCTGCATAAATTCTTGTTTTGGCATTTCCCATCAATTCTAATTCATATTCTGTTCCATGGCAATGGAAACAACTCGAACCAAAGTGGAAGTGACAGCAATTGGAGCAGGGATTTTGTATTTGTAGCTTGAGAAATGTCAGCTGGAGGCCAACGCAAATGCATAAATATTATAATTCGATAATATTCAGAGGCCAATCAATGGAGTACACCGTTTGGTAATGTTATGCCTCAAACTTGGATTGTATGCCAAGTCGAAAGTGAATATATTTCAATTAGAATCTGTTGGAATTGACATTCTCTTTATACCCTTGCAGAGAATTTTAATTTAAACCAGAAATTTGGCAATTTATGGACTGTTTTTCAGAGTCAATATATGAGAGCAAGAGCTAAATAATTTAAATTTATTATACGGCAATATATTGCCATTATTCAAACCACAAATGGTTCTTTAAAAATATATCTTAAATAGAATAGAATAAATTATGCACGTAAAAGTTTTACATTTTAAAGTCAGAACTTTCCCCTTGATAATTCCCTCTCCCAGAGCTCGCGTTAATTTCATTGATCCCGATCTCATTGGCATCTCTCCCGGGGGGGAGAAGAGCAACGAAGACTCATTAAATCTCAACTCGCCCCCTGGCTCATAATTCAGCTCAATATAAATCTGTTAACAAAACGCTTAATCCGCTTTGTGCGCCTTATTTATGGCCATTTGATGGCGCATTATCGCATCAGGCACATGGCACCCGTCAGGCTCTGGCTCTGACTCTGACTCTGACTCTGGCTCAGGCCTTGGACTCTCCTCTCTGTCCCTCCCAGCTGGCGCGTCTCATAATTGGATTCGTCACAGCTTCCCCCGAAGCACATTGCCGCCACCACCACCATCACCGTCCCCATCTCCCCGAGGATCCTCGGCAACCATAAATCGCGGGCTGCTTGAAATGCAAATTTTCGGGACTGCGACGACTGCAGCTTGTTGAAGTCGGAGCAGTATCATCGGCAGGGCATCAAAGTGGCAGCCAAATGTTTCGCCTGCTGCTGCCCAATTAACGCCGGCGAGGAGCTCGAACCAGGGCAGCAATCAGAGTTCACTTGAACACCTCGCAATTAAGCCCCGCGAAAAGTGCGTCGAGCTGTGGCTCCGAGTGCGGGTGGAGTTAAAAACAAGAAAGCCAGCACGAAGCGGTTCCATGTTTTCGGGCTCTCACATCCTCGCTGCTGCTAGCTGCTGTGCTTGTTGTCGATGGCCAACAAAGGATAATCCACAGCCAGGTGAGACTCCCTCTTCCCAGGCTGCACCCACTTTTTGGTCACCAAAAGTCACTACTGGCGGTGGTGTCAGTTGACAGCCACCGCTAAACGTTTGGCAGAGAGGAAATCAACCCACGCAGGAGTCAGGATGTTAAACCGACGGTTAAGTGCCCTGACATTAGTTTGGAATAATTTTGGTATATATCTTGTAAGATATTAAATCATATTAATTTATATTTCCTCATAAAAACTCGCACGTTTGCCTTTTTAAATATCGGAAAACTATACCTATTCACCTGTGACTCACTATAACCAAGCCAAGGTAACTTCCTCGCTCTATAGATGCACAGATACACCCCGCAGAGGCAGTAACAACAAGGCGTGGAAAATTGCACAAGTTCTGGTTCGCTTGCAATGGATTAAGTGATTCCGTTGGCCAATTCCGCCGAGGTCCTAACCAAGAACAGGCGACGCGCTTGTTACCCCCGGATGCGTATCTAATGCCCAAACATTCTCTCTCTCTCTATCTCTCTCTGTCTCTGTGCCTCTCTGGGGAGGAGAATCCGTGGTCGTCGTGGCGGCTGGCATTAATTAAACGCACTTAAGTGGCCACAAGTACCTGTGTTGCCTGTCTGGGCCAGGCCAATTAACTTTCGCCCAAGTGAGCAGCTCCTGGAGCATCCTCCAATCAATTAGTTCCGCCGAGAAAGAGGCAGAGGAACCGTAACTCTGGAGTAGAGGAAAAACATCAATGCAAGAGATGGAAATCGTTGCGAAAAGTGGCAATAAATTATGTCTGCGGTGGTGGCGGCGTTCGCCAGGGTTGATTGAAATCCCACCGCCGATCGGTCGGAATTAAGTTCTGTTAACCCGACAGAAAGCGCAGAAAACCGAATCAATTGCTGAAATGGACCCAGACTGCTGCAGGTATGCAAAAGAGCAATATTTCTTGAAATGATGAGTTACAGATGACGCTGCCCAGGGACCGTAGCATCAACAGATGCACAAGTTTGTATCTTTGAGAGGGAAAACTTCACAACTTCCAGCGGCTGCACAGTGGAAGTGTGGAGTTAAAGTGATAAATCTGCTTAAGTACTTAATCCGTATTAAGATCCATTTTAAATGCATATTAAATAATGTTCTTTACCCTTCACAGATAATAACCAAAATGTGATTTGGCTTTATTATTATGCCATGTGCTTTAGGTAATTTATTTTATTTGCAAGTAAACAAAAGTTAACACAATATTTACCAGAGATTACAATAAATACACATTTCCTTTTATTTGCCACAAGGAGATTGAACAGACTTTGCACAAATTATTTAGAAAAATCAAAATTTCAACTTGGAAGTGGTTTCAAATAATCACAGAAATTATGGCCGATTCCACAGTCCTGTGACTCATCTGCCAGCATGTGCTAGAGCCAACTCCTGCTCCTCTGCCTGCTTTTAGTGCATTGTTTACTCCGCCCAGACCAAAACAAAAATGCAGCCAGGGACTGACTGACTCTGGCCCAGACATCTATCCGAGAGCAAGTCGGACAAGGAGAAGGCAGAGATGGAGGTAGAGGAGGAGGAGCTGTGGCTTTTCTGGTTGCGGGGAGCGAGGCTGAATTTTATGGATTTATTGAAAATTGAACGCACTTGAACTGGAGGAGAGAAGGAGCAGGAGGAACCAGAGGAGCTCTGAGGCTGTAGCTGCATCTGTGCCCGCCTGCCTGTCTGCGAAAGAAGAGGCTTGTTTGGAAAACAAATAGACGAACTTCGTGGCACCGAAGGCGCTGCCACCTACAGGAGCGGATCGAGCTATAGCAGGGTCTAAATCAATCTTTAGTTTAATTAATTTTCTAGGGAAATTTACTCAGAAACAAGCCATTATACCTAAGTATCTAATACTTAGATATAACTGATCCACAGTTTTCATTTTACTAGAAAATAACCATTTTTTTGTAAGTTTTTTAAATGATATTTCAGGAAACCTAAAATCCTGTATTTATATTCCATAAATTAACTCTTAAAAACCTATCCCGCTCCTTAACCATATTTTATAAACTTGCGACTGCCACGCGTTCTTGGTTGTGTACTGCAGTTTGTTTGTTTGGTTTTTGGTTTGGTTTCCCTCAAGTTTTCGGTGTTTTGTTTATGGAAACGCGTGCGGCGGTCAACAATAGCAACAGCAATAGGGAGACTGTGGAAAATTAACACATGAAAATCTGTCCAGAATTGGGGAATAGAAATAAGCATCAACTAAGAGACTGAGAGCCGCCAAGAAAGTACATATTTCTATTTAAAACTTTTGATAAAAATTCCAAAAACCAAAAATGGGTTTAGTTTTTGCATTTTTTGTTTACCATTTAAATGCTAATTCAGTTAATCTGTCCATTTCGTGGCCAATAAAGCAGGCAGAGCTGTAGATCAGACGGCGACAGGCCAAGAAATAATGTGAAGCATCCTCAACGAAATTGGCGCCCCGGCAGAGGAACTAGTCGGGCCGGTTCTCGATGTGATTTAGTTGATTTTGGCGTCCCAAAGCTACAGAGCTTCAGAGGCACACACACCTCTGGAGAGATCGCCCACACAGTTTCCCAGGATATCGTCTTCGTCGCTGGAGTCGAGGAATGCGCCAGTCTAGGGACACCGCCCACTGGGATTCCTCTGGGTTTTCCCCCCCCCCCCCCCCCGAGTCCGGCAGCGGATCATGCAGCCGAGGTGTGACAACAAACAAACAGTTTGCGAATCGCCTTCATCGGTTCAAAAATAAAACCAAATTCCGAGAAACATTCACATTGCGTTCGTTCTTTTGTTTTTGGGGAAAAACGCACGACACAGACACAGCTCTTTCTTTGAGTAGGAAAACATATTGAAAATCGCCCACGCCCGACAAGTGGATGGAATGGGGTGACGACCAATTGGCGCCTGGTGACATCAAGCACAAGGGGAGACAGGTGGCCATTCCAGGAGTGACTGTGTGTGTGTGTGTTAACATGGACCCCCTAAAGTGTCACATAAATTCATTAATTTGTCGCGCTTTTTTTATTCACACTCGCAGGCGGCGGTCGTCGCCTTAAAATATTTGTCAGCTTTACGACGGCTTTAATTCTAGCGTCGACGCATTAGTTTTTAATGCCGCGAAATTAATACAAATAAATTCTGAGAATTGTGTAAAGCCGGGGGCAGGGGCAGGGGCAGGGGCAGGGGCAGGCAGACGGACGGAGGTGCACCCATCCGATCCTCATGAATGTCGTTATGGATGTTTGGGCATTTAAATTTAGCAACCACCACGACGAGGCGACCACGATCAGCCCACTGAACGAGACGAGAGTGAATCAGATCGAAATAGAAACAGAAACAGAACATAAAGCAGCAGCAGTGGCAGCAGAGCGATATTTATAGGGATACTCTTATCAAGGGGGTATTACTACTAGAATTACGAGGATATATTTTAAGATATTTATTAAACTTATTCCGAAGAACAACTTGAATATATTTCGCTTAAGAAAATCTTTGCCGAAAGCAAAGCTTCATTTTATATTTTTAATATTTCAGAAGAACTTTTTGATATTTTGATTATATTATATTTTGATGATATTTAATAAATATAATAAAGTCCGTAGCTCAGCAGAGCATTCAAACATTCTCACCCCTTGAAGAGCAACAATATATACTTCGTTTTTATATATACAAAATCGTACGATATCGCAGACAGATGCGATCTGCTGCCCACCTCCCCCTATTTTGGCCAATCTATTTTCGGGGACCGCGCGACAAAAGCCAAAAGCGAAGCAATTTGCAAATGTTTGGACCATCGGCAGTCTGATAGAAAGAGGCAAACGGGGGCTATAGATCGAGTGGGAACCCTATTTAGTCTGCCCCAGAGAGTGTCAATCAGTCAATCAGTCAGTCAGTCAGTCAATCAGCGGCCCACACACCGAACCCGATTCCCTCGGCCAGTTTGTCACTTGGCTGTCCCATTAGTAGCCACACTTTGGGTCAGCGGCCCATAACGGAGTCTTATGTATGTTTCCCTCGGAGGGGGGCTCGAGTTTTGCATTTTTTGTAGGAGGCCTTTTCTGTGGGCGGCCATCCGTCCGTCCAGATGGCTAATCCCGCCTTATTCGGCCTAAGCAGCTTCTTTTTGCGCGCCTGCAAATTTATGCAAATTGCTGATTGAATTCAAAATTTCGAACTCGAAATTCTCGCCTCGACAAATACGGCAAGACGCCTGTTGCCTACGAAATTAATTCGGGTTTGTAGCCAAAGATAGCTACGCACAGCGACAGTGACAGCGGAGACGCCATGAATCAAAAATTGTATAAATCGTATCAAGATCTTGGCAAGAGTCAAGGTCTTTGTGGCATGGCCACGGCCCACATCTCTGGAAGGGAGCAGCAGCAGCAGCAAAATAGGTAGTCCAGTCCGTTGGCATAATTAACATGCGCCAGAGATGCCAACGACTTGTCAGTCGGGGCCAAGAGCGAAGAATATGCGAGTAAATCCCCAATCCCAGCAAACAAAGGCCACAAAAAAAGTGGGCAACTGAAATTTCCACTTTTGGTGGTGGGTGTCTCTCATTTGCAATAATCGCCATCAGAATCTCTCGGATTCTGGTCCCCCTTGAAGGGTTTGTAGATTTTTGAGTTCTTGTAATAAGTTCTAGTGGATAAATATGGTTAGGGAACACCTTTATCCAATTAATTTAAATAAAATACTCCATCCTCAATATATGTTTGCATTTCTCACAAAATCTAGTGGAATTCTTCGAAATAATCCCAACAGCTTATACCACAACCTAATGAGATTCTTTCCCATGCTAACTAGAAGCATCTCTTTATTACCGGCTGGCTTTCCCCTTCTAGACCAGCTTAAAAACACAGTTTAGCAGAAAAAAAAAATGAAAAAAAAAAACTCTCTCTAATTGCTAACCTTTTTGGCAGACAAACTTTCCTCATAACCGAGTGCGGTGGTCGAGTCCAGTCTTTTTGGCCATTTCATTTGGCCGCAACGATTGCAGAAACCGCTCACTTTCAGTTAACAAATCTCCGTCGCCGCGACGCCGCTGCCCTGACCTAAATGCAGGCCACACACGCTCCGCACGTAGCAAGGGATGGGAAAAAAATAGTAGTATTAGTAGTAGTAGAGAACGAACTTCTGCGCTTTTCATTAATAAAGTGCCGCTGTCCGTCTGTGCCAGTAACACATATATTACATAGTAAAAGAGCCGGCCAGCGGCGGGCCAGTAATCAAGTGAGTTGTATGCCAACACGGAGAGAAATTCCAACTGAATGATTGAAAGTTTTGCCGCACAAAGGACAGACCAAAGGGGGGATTAACTAAAAATGGATAGAAAAGTGAACTAATCATTGATCAGGTTTGATTTCATATTATTATATTTGAAATTTCTGAAGATGATACTACTTTTAGTTCTGTGTATCCCCAGAGAGTTACGAGAACATTTGCCCGGAGTAACCAGTTACGTTTTATGACCCTGCTCCGTCCGTAGATGGCAGCGCGGGCGGCTAATGAAAAGAAATGAAGTCCGAAGAAGACCAGTTGCAGTGACCAGACGACAGAGAGACAGACTGAGGAGGAAGTTCTCAAAACGTGAAGAGATTGAGCAACGGCTGATGATGATTTTCCCGCACTTTATGGGCCGCCGAATTTTCGGGGAAGAGCTGCAGCAATAACTCCGCGATGGCTGTCACTTTTGTCGCTTCATTGCGGAAACCATTCAAACGAAATTTCCCCCATCGCGCGACAAATTTCGGACACCCAAGTAGTGGAGGAAGCCGTCTCTAAACGGCTATTACCGGTGAGTTCTTTCAGGTGAGAGAGCTGCCACACCGATGACATCGTTAGAGGGCAAAAGAACCGAAATAACGTTATTTTACGACTGCTACACACGGTAGGAAGCCCCGCAGATTATGTGGAAATAAAACAAGACACCGCGGTAGAGATAGAAATAAATATGGCCTAGCGACAACCCACACACACACGAAACTGGTGACAGTTTATTAATTATGATGGAGCTGCTGTTGCCTGCCGGGAAAATCCTACACACTAATCCTCTCCAGTAACGAATGATGGCGCCACGAGGCCTAAGCTTCCGAAATCCCTTTTCAGGAAACTCTGAAAATGTTGATACCACATCGAAGACGTCCCCACAAAAGAGAAATTGATTTAAAGTACAAAATATCATATTTAAGACACTTCAAAAATATTCGTAAGAAATTATAACATTTTTAGTATCAAAGATAAGAAAAAGCCAGGGATCTTTCAAATTTAAATATATAACTAAATAATGGTGGCGTAAGTATTACTACATAATTTTTAAGAAATTTTCTACATTTTAAAATAGTTTGAGATAGGAGAGGCTTTTGACTTGAAAGGCTTTTAACTTAATGCTGAATAACTGTTACCTTTTAAGTAGTATTTGAAAGGTAAAGTTACTTATAAGATTTCTTTCTACATTTTCCCCGAGTGCATGTCGATGCACTGATCTTTGAAGAGATGCAAGCAATACATTTCCGGCCTTGAGATTCAACTTCAAAAAAGCACCACCGCCCTCAAATGTATCTCCCCATCCCCCTGATAAGCAGTGACAATTGTTGTGGCTGGGAACTCGGGGGCTTCTGCCTCAGAGAACATCCCACGAGGACAGCTAAAAATAGCAGAGAAAAGCCACGGCACGGCACGACACGGTACGGCCAATAAACCTCAAATTATATGTGCTATATGTGCCGTTCATCGCGCGGAGAGAGAATAAAATAGAATAGAGGCGACACATTAAAACAAATTGAAATTACCAAATGCATCTATGAAATTTATCGCACGACACCCAGACTGACGAGGAAAAAACAAAAAATACAATGAACCGGCAAGCGCAACGAGACGGAGTGGCGAGGATTTAATTTATGGACATCAATCTCAATACCGCAGTATCCACCAACAAGTCCCTCTGCCCTGCCCCTGATCTCTTCGGATCCGACCCGAAATTTGTGTGTTTGTTGTTTCGAGTTGAAAATTTATTTTTAATATTTTTTTCGTAGCGATTTTTCGTCTGCATTCACCGCCACCGCCACTGCCGCCTGTTGCCATTGTGGGCGGCGAGGCCTGATTCGAAAACACAATAAATTAAGAATATTTATTTGTTTGCGGTAATTGTGCGAATAATTGATGATTATGCGCCCCATTCCCAGCCACTGGAGTCCGTCGTCGCCCAATGGCCAAGCCCAATGCAACTGCCAGCGCTGGTTGTTGAATGGTTTTTAATTAATTCCAAAAAAGGTTATATGAAGTTGACCCCTCATTACAGTAAATCTGAAAAGCTGCGTGAGTCCCCAGCTAGGAGGCTACTGAATGAACAGAGCAGAAGCCTTATCCCAGAGAAGCTTGGGTATGGGATGATTTTTTAGAACAAATTATAATATTTTTTTTTTTAATTTCCTTAGCTTTCTGTGACTTTTCTGTCCTGTAAAAGTATTAATTTTAAGAGAAACGGAATCGGATGACAGTCAATCGACTCTACAGTTTGTACGAGGGACGTAAGGAGCTCCTATCGGATATGCAAAAAGACTCCAAAATATGGAGAAACCCATAATAAAGATCACCAGGAAAAAAACGAGTAAAGAGCGGAATTCCAGCCCCGATGGAGATGCTCCAATTTTTTTTAAATCGGAATGATCCCAAAGCAGAATGCAATCCCTTGGAATACGACAAAACCTCCTGCATCTCCTGTCTTAGACAAAGTAAGGTAAAAATTAATTTGATTAAATGTATTAAAATGTTTTTTCCCTCTCCAGATCTGACCACGTTTTCTGCGATTTACCCAACTGCTCAGGAGTCTACTGTAATATGTGCTTTTGCGAGTTCTATAATAATAATATATTGTGTGTTTCTCCATCGGAATGTGATTTTCCGGAGATTGTGTAAGTTTATAAAATAGTTTATAAAATAAAAAATATTACTAAATTTCCTTACAGAGACTCGTCTGATAATTAGGAATATTGTAACACGCAAATCCACAGCTGTCAAGTGGAAAACTCGTAAAGGTTTCTTCTCCATTTTATTTTCTTGTTAATTTTTATGTTAAACATTATTGTCATAAATAGACTTAAATAGGCCATTCTTATTTCCCAATAACGTTGTTTTAGGAACAAACTTTTCAATAACAAGTTTCCGGGCTTGAATCCTTGTATTTATTTGCTTTTCCGCAACTAATCGAATTCCAATGGGAAGTTGTCACTGCCCTGACCGACGACCCAGAGTTTTCTTTTCATTTGCTGAGGTATAAATTGTGTTTTTTTTATTATTATTCTCCCTACTAAATTCCCTCAAATCCCCATTTTTGCTCAGCGCCCTGCCCGGGTAATTTTCTATCCCATTACCTAATTTCCTCGCTCTCAATGGGCAGTCGTCGGTGCGTCCCTTCTTCCTTTAATCCAAATAACTTTCAGCATAATTTTCTAATTCAATCGGTGGTCCTTTTTTTTGGCAAAACAAACCCAAAGTTTCATGTTTTTGTGGGGTCGAGGGAGATGGGATAACCTGCGGGTCTGAGTTACGAGACAGTTTCAAAAACGGTTCTAGTTCAAGCGAAACGGACAGATTTTACGAGCCGCCTGCCAACTGAAAGTAAACTACAAATGTTTACACAACTCGAGGGCTGCACCTACACACACACACACACACACACCGAAGGACTCCCTCAGCCTGGTAAAGTTGTAGCAAAAATTGAAAAACTTTTGCCATCGTCTTGTTTTTTTATGATGATGACGACGACGAATGCCGCCTATTTTTGGAAGAGGGGCGCGTTCCTGGCCACGCCCCCATCGCAGCCCCTTTTCGGAAGTGGAACAGATAAATATAAAATTCGGCGAAAAGTTTTCCACACGTCTGCCGGCGTTTCCCAGTTGTTCCCGTCAAGTACACGCACAGAAAAATGCAACCAAAATTTAAGAATTCCATAAATTAAGAGAGTATAAATAGGAAAATAAACTAATGTCGGGAAAATGTAATATTGTTTGCATAACAAAATTCTGGATATATTTAACAGATTTTCATGTATTTGTAGTACTTTTAACTCAAAGCAGTGATTTTCCCTTCAATGAAAGAGGTTTTCCTGAACTCTCAAGTGGAAGTTGGAAACTGTCGAGCTACTTAAGCTTGAGATACAAATGTATCTTTCAAACTGCAGTACAATTTACAGAGCATTGTAAAGCACTGTCAAGGCCTGCATGTGAGATGGTCTCGAAGGATTTACACTGCCTCCTTCGACTGTCTAATTGTGGGGAAAATTGTAAGAAAATAATTCGCTAAATGCAAATGCCAGTCCCCCATAAATATATATAAGCGATTGAGTAGTATTTCTGCCTCGATTGTTGCTTTAGATTAGGGATTTCCCCCTTCTATTCACAGCCCTTTGCGGTCGCTTTGGGGACCGGGCTTAATCAGGCGCCTCGCATCGCATTACACGCGGTTGGCTTTTCCCAGCTTTTCCTGCGGTTTGGCAATTTTGTTAAAGATACAAAGCGCCGATACGGAACAATGAGATGATGTGCGTGTGTGTGTGTGTGGTGTCTCTGTGTGTGTGAGCTGCGAGGTGAGAACAAAGCGTTTCCCAACCACAAAAACAGCAGCAAAGCGAGAATGGGTTTGGCATTTGCATTTGCATAGAGAAGGAGAGAGCGCAGGGGTAGGAAACGGTGGTGCAGGATGGCGGAAATAAGAAAAGTGGCAACGAAAATATACGAGAGAAGTGGCGAAAATTCATTTTTCCGGATAAGAGGAACGTGCTGATTAGGTACGTCTTTTCATCACTTTTCACTCTCTGATTGAATGATTTTTAAAATGAAAATGTAAAGGATATTTACACTTTTTTTGCCATATTTGGGAATATAATACAATTAAGGAAATATGGATAAAGATCTCTTTATTATTCAAAGGATTCCCTTCTTTCCTCAATGCTAATAAGTTCTCTATATCAGTAAAAACATAAACTGCTTAGACTCGACTCACTGTTGCATTTAAAAATCTCTCTGGCAGTTTACCGCCAACAAAAGAGAGATCCCGCAAAGGAAAACCACAGTGCAACAAACCCTGAAACGCCGGCGAATCTTTTCATTCCGCGTTCCGCAAATGCCAACAAGAAACGCGGCAGGACAAGGGTCGGTGGAGGTCCTAATTGCAGCTCCACGGACATCGTGGCCACGCCCACTCAATGAGCAAACACTTTTCAAATAGCAGAAAGGTGAGCCCGTGATACTATTCCTAATTACGACTTTAAAGGCGACCAGAACACACACACGGAGTCAAATTAATGTGGTCAGCTCGGGGTTCTGGTCCCCCGGACTTTAAAGGGGCGGCGGTGAGGCACTTTTTGATCGGCGAATCGCGTGTCACTGCCATATCCGCCTGCCAACGATGGCATTTCCACTTATAATAGGTTCAAGTGCAATTTAATTGAGCGAAATGCATAAAGAAGCACAAACACCCACGCGAATTAAATGCGACATTTTTATTTGCGGTTTTCAGACCGTTCTAATTAATATGGCGTCGCCGTGTCACAGCAAAATGGCTTCAATAACCATTAGAAAAGCAGGGAAAATAAAGTAGCAAAGGCTTAAAGAGCCAATCAACTTTAAGAACAGAAATGCAGCAGAGTTAGCAGGCAGTTGAAGTGATATTAAAATGCTAGGCAGAGGAGCTGAACTATTTTTTTTATTATATTAAAAGCTTTGCTGATCCTAGAAAAGTTCCTCTAGTAAATCAAAGAGTTGATCTTAAAACGCTTTCCATTCCGAAATTCAGCGACCAATAGGAACTCTAGACGAAGGAAGCCCAGAACTCAAAAAGTCACTCGTGTAAGTGGGGAATCACAGGAAGGTGGTGAGTGGCTCAGGGCACTGGTTTCTGGTCCACCAGTCGGAAAAAGAGGTCTCGATGCGGCGCTCCTCCTGCGGCTGCTGAAGGAAGTAGCAGAGCTGACAGTAGGGCAACGGATTGCGGCGCAGCTTGTAGAACGAGTGCCACCAGAAGTAGCGCTTGTACTCAACCGGTGTTTTTACCAGGTACTTCAAATGTGCCACCAGATCCTTGGGATTCGAAAAGTCACGACTGCTGATGTATGAATGCGGCGGCACAACATTATTAAGGTTTCCGCCTCCGATCAGGACGGGCACTACGAATTTGTACATGGCCTCATACATCTGGGTTGGCACATAGTCTGGACAGGCGGACGTTTCAAAGATCAGCAAAAAGTAGAAGCGATTGCAGCTGTGAGCGAAGAGATTTGTAGAGATTTAAAAGCATTCTAGGGATAGGTGACTACCCATCACTTACTTTTGTTCATGCACAAAGCTTGGGTACGCATCGAGGCTCGTATATTTGCGCAACTCCTCCAAGTACAGGCTCTGAGCCGTAGTCGCTTCTTCCACCTCGTAAATGACGTACATGACCAGGCGATCTTTTATACTTGTCTGATTATCCACTAGCTGCATCTCAAAGCCCGGCATATCGTCGGCGTAATGTGCACTGGGGGCACGGAACGAGTTCACTCTCTTGGCCTGATTGTGGACTGACAAGAAGAACTCCGACCAGACCAGCTGCGAGTCCAAGCGATAGGTCATGGTCAGGTTAAAGTGCGGCGGTGGATTCTTGGCCATGCTCAGGGGATTCCTGGCAGCAAAAACTGACAGAAACTCAGGGGTGCGATTCATTTGGGAAATATATCGCATGTTGTACGGCCTATCGGCATTGAAGACAAAAGCATCGACGGGCTTTTCGAAGTTCTTATCCCGGTTGGTCACCATGCAGCCGCACTCCATGTGCACTGATGCCTTGAAAATCTTGCTCGGTTCCTCGTTCCACAACATAATCACTTTCACGCCGGTATCTTGCGGCTTCTTATGTTCGCCGGGATCCTCCGGCTTCGGATGCTCGCCGGGATCCTCCGGCTTCTGATGCTCGCCGAGATCCTCCGGCTTCTTATGTTCGTCGGGATCCTCCTGCTTCTTATGCTCGTCGGGATCCTCCAGCTTCTTTTGCTCGCCACGGTACAGAGGAATCATGCCAAGCAGGGCACTGACCACGAGTACCGCCAAGAGCATCTTTACAGTGTTCATGTGCAGGAAAGAGGGCTCCCTTCGACGTTTCAACCGGGCCTTGTCATTGTTTGGCGAGGGAATCCCCTCTTTGGACTCTGATGTATCATCGCTGAGTTGAGGAGGCTCGTTCTCCTGTGTAATTGTCTGCTTTTGTTGCTGTTGCTGTTGCTGTGAATTGGTGCTTGTCCTTCGTAAGCTGAGGACTTTAGCCACCAGTGGCACCGCTTTTATTTTGAATATTGGCATTTTTATTAAGCAGAATAGTAAGTAAACTTGTGGTATGTATATGGTTGTAATGCCGGAATAACCATAACGATGTTGATCTCAAGTTCTGTGCCAACTTGATCGAATAATTCAAAACTAGAATTTCTATGTGCTAGAGAAGTTCTGAAACTAAATCAGTCTTTATTTAAAACAATTTCCTACAAATATCACAACAGATTAAGGACTCAGAGTCAGAGAAAGTGAAGCTAAGACAGGTAGGACCCTCGCATTTACTCATTCTATTCGCAGGTCGTAAACAAGTTGGGCTCCTCCATCCGCGATGGCTACACAGGAGATAAGCCAGTGCAGTGGCGCTAACAGGATCATAAATCCAGCGATATAAATCTGAGCCAGAGGAGTGAGATGAAACGATATAGGATATAATGTAAGACTTTTGGTAGGCGAGACGATAAACCCTCGCACACGTCGAAGATTTTGAATTACTTTCGTTTTTATCGCCGGTTTTCATAATTTACACGCGACCTGCCTAGAAAATCAGGAGGAAAGGTGCCCATGACTCCAAGGGAGAGAGAATGCTGACGACTCACTTCATCATAAATTCACCTGTCGTTGTCGGCCAGAGTCCATCGAGGAGCGGAGCCGGACCTGCGCTTCCGTTGTCCCTTCGGTGTGGGAAAAAAATGGAATAGGGCGAGGGCGTCGTCCGAGAAATTTATGAATTTCGTTGGTGTCGCGGAGTGCGCGAAAATTTCGTGGAATTTCCAGGCACAGGTTAAGGTTCAGGTTCAGGACGAGGTTGTCGCGTCATTCGAATTGAAATTTCATTAGTTTTACGAGCACACAACCTTCGATGGGTTTATGCTTCCCGGGAAATCTACGACGGAGAACCAGGAGCATCAGCTCCTCGTCCTCGTCCTCGTCCTCGTCGTCGAGTCAACGCAATGAATTATGGAAAGCGATTTACATTCGCTCGCTCATATTTTATTGCTGCTTGTTAATGTTTTCATTGCTCGTCCCTCTTTTTCCCTTTTTCCCGGCGCTTTTCTTATTTGGCGAACGTATGAATTATGGATTTTCCCCTTATGGCAGTGTTTGCCCAAAGAATGCAAGAGAGAAATTTGTTTTCATTGTTGAAATATATTCTTTGCAAATTTATTGAATAATTCAAGGCCATTACGGGGGACAGAGGGAGTTTTATAGTAAAGTATGCGTTGTTCACTAGAAAATGGATGGGTTTCGGAAACGCCAACAGCGAAACAGTTTTCTTTATATTTTTCAAACAATTTCAAGCAAAACTTTTCTTGAAATATAATAATAATCTACTTCGGCAGAAGATAGGTCCTTTAAAAGGTATACTTATCTATTAATTGATCGACATTTTATATATTTGTTGATTTTTGAAATATTTCTACATAATATTTGTAGAAAAATCTCTAGAAACTTTGAAAAAAATCCCTTTAAGAATCCGCTTTCCCAGCATATGCTAAATTTTAGGGAGAACTAAAAAAAAGACATAAAACGTACCCCTCGAAACTCTCTCATCCAATCTTCCGCCAGAGGGCGTCGCCATATTGAACTGGAGCTGACCTCTTTGGACAGCCATAAAAAATAGGAGGCGACTCCTCACCATAAAGCAGCATCAGGAGCGGAGGATAGAGGGAAATGGCAGCTAACATTAGTGTGCCGTTCGGGGAGAATTGTTATATTCTTAACCATATTCCGGATATTTATGACCCCGCCAGTGGATCGGTATCCCATGGCACTGCTACCACTACTGGCCGCTCAAATGGAGCGTGTCCCGTGCTCCAGTTCGGCTGCTGCTGAATATGCGTGAAAAATGTTGCGAAAAATTTTAATGCGCTCGAAAGAGAGCTGCGGGCGCCAAATGGGAATGGAAATGAATGGTGACATTGGGAGCGGGTAGCGGGTAGCGGGAGTCGGAAAAATGGGTAAAAATGGAAAGAAAGATGACAAATGATTATGGAGCATAATAAATTTGCAGCGCTGATTGAGCGAAATGCGAAATGCGAAATGCAGCAGCGAAAAGAATGCAAAAACAGTTGGATTTAGTGAGGGGAGTAAGTCATCCATTAATGAAGCTAATTTGCTGCACAAATCCTGGCCAAGCTCAATCTTGAGCTGCACTGCGCTGCACTGCTCCTTCAAATCCCATTTTCCAAAAGCAAATAGAGAATGCACAAGGAACAAAGGCTGAGAGAGGGAAAAGTTGATCCCGGCTGCTTATGGCTGACACGAGTGTCATCCACTCCTATCATATCTCAATCCCCTTCTTCTTTTTCTCTCTTTCCCCCCAGCAAATAACTGAGAAATTGCAGTGGCAGCAAGTTTATTGTCTCCGCTCTGGGTCCTTGGACTTGCACACACATCCAAAAGGAGTCCCCAGCTCAGCTCAGCTCAAGGAGTTTGAATTTATTTTGTTCGAGTGCCTTTCCCTGCAATTGCAAGTGAAAAGTCCGTCCCGAGTGCAGGTCGCTTTTTCAGCTTTTATTTTGTCCTGATTGGGCTCGGGCACACAGTCGCCAGCGAAAGTTTGCTGCCATCTGTATTGGCCTCGCCCCATTTGCCATTTCCCCTGGACGATGATGTCCTTTGTCTATTCGGGGAGCAGCAGCAGCAGCGGCAGCAGCGGCAATAAGCTCAGCTGGACATGCGGATTATGCTGGAATATTGAAAGGGACAGACAGACAGATAGCGTCGAGCAGGGCAGGAAGGACAGGACTTTTGGGAGGTGAAAAATTACTTTTCAGCTTTATGTTGAAGCTCGGGGGTTTTGGTTTTAGGTTTTGGTTTCACTTTCGAGAGTTCTTGAAAACTTTTGACGTTTGAAATATAGACAAATATGGGATTTTATTAGAACCACACTTGAAACCAGACTAGAAACTTGTAATTCATTTTAAATGATTAATAAGCTATAATAATAAAAAGTTTTAACTATTTTAAGGTGAATCAAAGCTTGAATATCAGGAAATAGGCGAACAATCCAGTTTAAAATATGTTTCCAAAAGAATTAAATCTAATGAAATACTTTCCCCTGAATTTCTAGCTCCCCAAAATATTCTCAAACATATAAAAGACCCTCTTGACAATGGACACTGACTGTAAGTAAAATCGTAGCTGTAAAATGGTAAGTATTACCCAATAACGCATAAAAATTGGAGACAATGACGCAGAGACAGCGAACGTGGCGGCGGCACCCACAACTGAAACTGAAACAAGTGCTATATCTATAACGCAGACTGTGTCCCTCTGAGGGCGAGGTGAGAAGTCGGGTGGTGGCGGTGGAAAGTCAACAATAATAAAATATTTAGGGAAGTGAGGGTGGTGTGTGTGTGTGTGTGTGTGTATGGAAAAAGCCCCGAAGAAAATGAAGTCATCTTGTGCAAATATGCCAACAAAGTCAAGTGTTAATTTGCGTGGGAAAACAATTTTGTAGTTCAGTTTCAGTTTGGTTTCGGTTCATTCGGTTTCTTGGCCCCAAAAATGAGGCGGCTAAAAGTTCTTTTGATAACGAACATAGGTACCCTTGTTAACCAGAATTCCTTGAAAGCAAAAGTGTGTAATTGAGGGGGAGTGGGGGGAAAGGGTGAGAGATCAGCAGAGAAGGAAGCGTGTGAAAGGTCAAAGTTTTGTCTCAACAGCACTGACGATTAAAGGCTAATTTTGTGGAGCCAAATTAGAGAAAATCCCCGACCATTAAAAGCCGACTCTTCATTGCAAAACCAAAGCCCACAGAGCCCAAGCCCGAGCTCCGGCCCAAGCCCAAGTCGAAGTCCCCACGACAAAAGTTGACACCACAAAACATTAACTTTCAAGTACATCAAACATTTTGTTGGCTGTTATCTCAACGCAGGCCCCACACAAAGGTGCCACCAACTTTTGGCCAGCCAAAACTGGGCCATCAAGGGGTTAAGGGAAGTATGGGGGAGAATTGAAACTTTGTGCCTTGTTTCGTTGTTGGTTGTTCACCATCATCATCATCATCGTTGTCGTTGTCGTTGTCGTTGTCTTTTGTTGTTATGCGAATGACATTTCCATGTAGTACAAAAGTTTCTCGACTGCTTCTCGTTTTTATTATTATTTTGCCTGTCCCAACAACAACAACTCACCGTCGGAGTGTGTGGGAAAATGTATTTATTTTTATGATTGTTTAATGTTTTATTTTCCACGTATTTTCTAGCCCCTCCAAGGAACTAGCTTTGAAAGCAGTTTGTGCCGAGTTCGAGTATATTTTCTAAATGTTTTAATTAGTTCCGAATCGAACAGATCATCGGTGGTTAGTTGCATCTCCATGGCTGGGCTATCTCTCTATATTCCCATTCGAATTAATCAAATCATCATCATCGCCGAACGCCACTCTCGATCCCTTTGATCTCATCTGACCACGGACCAAAAACATATTTCAATTAACGGGCCATGACCGCAGCAAAGAGCCACAAAGCCAGATCCAAGTCCAAGGCAAAGGCGAAGGTGATCCCGAAGGCCGGTGCGGCGTCTTGCTCTTAACCTGGCCTGGGTGTGTCCCAGTATGGGGGTCGAGGTCTCTTTCTCTTTCTCTCTTTCTCTTCATGAGTGCCGGTGTGTGTGTGGGGGCATCAATCAAAGCCGCAGTTAACACACCGAGAAAATAAGTTAGCAATACGCCACAAGTAATACGAATTTTAGGAGAAGTATTGAATGCTTTTTAAAAGCTTTAAGTTTGGCAAAAAGTCTTAGCTCGAAAATAATTAAAGAACCCATTTTAATATAGATTTATATCCTAAATATTATTCCCTGTGTAATATGGGGCAACACGTGAGTGATGCACTCACCGAAAGGGGCAGACATATCGACTCGTCTCGACTCCAAGTTACCCAGTGAGTGATAAATCAAAGCCACAGTCCAAGGAGAGGTTCCCTCGCCCTATGGGGGCGCCATTGGTGTGGTCTCAGCTCCAAAGTGGAGGCAGGCTCCCTATGCCGCTGTGTTGCTTGATTTTCAATTTCATACGCACCGTTGGATGCATTTTCCCTCGTCTGACAGAGATGCCCAGAGCGGCAATTTATTGATTAACGCGTTTTGTTTTCCTCCTCTCACTCTCTCAGCCTCTTGCTGGGGCAATTTTCATCACATTTCGTCGAGCGCCGTAATTAAAATGTATTTTCTTCAATCATTTTCCGGGACTCCTCTCGAGTGAGAGCTGGGTGGTCATCTATGATGCTCCCCTCTAGCGACTGCGGCAGCTGTCGTCACCCAGACACCATCATCAATTTTACAAACCCCTCCAAAAAAAAAAAAAACAGTACCAAAAAAAAGAGTGTTAAAGCGCGAAAGGCAACGGCAGAAGTTGGGCAATTTGTTTCGCTTTGTGTGTCTCGGAAAGGGGAGAACAATGCCAGGTGAACGCTACTACACTTTTCGACGCTCATTTGCAATTTTTTGTTAATTTTTTTCCAGAGTTTCCCGAGCCCGATGCCTGGCGGCGATAACTCCGACGCAACAATGCAATAATTACAATTTATATTTGCAGATAGAAATCGCACATTAAGCAACGAAAATGCAAAAGGCAAACTGCAACTCCAACTCCAACTGCCGCCGCTTCAGTTAACCCATGAAAACCTGTCAACGTGTGCATTTTAACGCTTCGCCGACGATGAAGTGGGCCAAGTTGGCGTTAAACATTAAACGAAAAGAGTTAAGCGCTAACGTTAACGTTAATGGCCAAGTTAAGGCAGCTGCTTCCAGTCTGCTGCCTCCAGCTGCTTTGGGCCCTCGCTTTCAATCGACTTTGGTGGCCAACAAAAAAATGACAAATGTCCCAAAAAATGCAAAAGGATCTGAGGGGGAGGGGGAGGGGGAATAATATGAACTTCAAGTGGACAGCAGACGGTGGCCGCAATCCTTTTGGTGTGGTCCACTTTGCATATGCCAAAAGGCCTAAAATGAGCTGCTATCCAGTTACACGCGCTTGACACCTGGCCTCCAACGACGGCTGGCGACTGCCGAAAAAGATCAGAGGCAAGGAGATCAGAGATCAGAGGAGCCTGATCCTGATCCTTGCTTGGCCACGCGTGCGCCAGATCGAGTTACCAAACAAACCGAGAGAGATATAGAGAGAGAACGGGTTTTTGGGGCCAAGGACCTCCTGCCAGGATATAGGAGAACAGCAGCAGCAGTTTGGTCATCTCCCTGGGTGGTCCACTCGGCGGAGGATGCTGTTGTCTTCAAGTTGATGATGATGATATCGCCGCCGCCGCTTGCTTTCGCTGGCAATGAAGATCGCTGGCTGGCTACCCTCTTGGCAATCGAAATCGCAGTCTCTTGCTATAAATCATCGCTTGCAAGGACACTTCAATTAGGCCGGAGCGCCGCCTCAGCAGCTCCTGGCCTTTCGTTGTCCCGTTTTCGGGTTCCAATCGCCATTAGCAATTAGCACAACATTAGCGCGGCTGACCTTTGACCTCGCTGCCACTCCCGCAGCGCCCGCCAAGTGTCCTGTCGCCCGTGTCCCGTGTCCCGTATCCCGTGTCCTCTGGCCATTGTCCTTGTGCGCGAATGTTGTCTCCTGTGAATACTGCCCTCGAAGGAGTGCCGTCCTCTGTGTTTTGTCACGCATTCATTCGCCAAATGGCCGGCAATAATTTGCGGTTGTCCCATTGTGTGTCCTTCGTTCCGCGACGTCCTTCGCCGCTTTGCAGGCGCCGCCGCATATTTACATAATTGCCCATGTCTCAGTGTCTCTCACGCCATAATGCCATAAACACAGCCCGAAATATATAGTCCACACAGGAGTTCCTACAGATCCTACAAATACTCAGCTTGATTTGTGTGTTTGTTTTTCGAAGAGAGAGTCCTTTAAAATCGCATCAATTTGAATTTTCAAGTTTAAAAATGAATAATGCACACTTGAAACAAAATGAAAGCGAGCGAGAGTTATGAAAGGGGCTGAATTATATTATAGTTGCAGTTCAGGAAAGTTTATTTGTTATTAGTTATATTTTAGCAGGACGAATCCAAGAACTAAAATAATAAATATTATACCTGGGACATACAATTCATAATTAAAAAGATTCCGCCTAGAAAACCTTGTTTTAATCCCAAAAAATCCACACAATTCTCTAAAACATTTCTCTTTCGGTCTCATAATAGAGATTTGACATCTAGTTTACCCCACAACAATTCGCTGTGAACTTTTCCAATTGCATTCATAGGGAAATCAGCGAGAGTGGGTCACAATTAGCTGACATTTCCCCCGCTTCAATGAGCGGTAACTGCTTCGGTCTGGTTCACTGATTGCCGGCTTCCGGGCTCGGTCTCCCGGAGACTCTATGTGTCATCCCCAATGATGCAATGAGGCAGGAGTCTGCGCCAATTGCCCTTCCCGTTGATTATCATCAATTGCGCGAAACACACAGACACGGGATGAGTTTGGATTTGGACAATGGACACTGGCAGTGCCGGGCAGTGATAAGCACAACGTTGCGGCAAGTGTGTCAGTGATGGATTACCCTCACTTTCCCGTCAAGTGGCGCTAAAATGCGTGCAAAGATGAGTCAACAGAGTCGTCATCATTAATGCAGTTGCCGAAATTATGTCACGTTTTGGAGGGAAAGTCAAAGATTTTTATGATACTTAAAACATATAACAGGCTTTTTAGTTAGTTATTGAGAAATAGAGGCCTTCTTAGCTCTAAGTATTCGCCAGAATTAATCCCAAATATTATTTTCAGCTCGGAGGTCTTTAAGGCTTATCTCGACCTATATAGATTGGTGGACCAATCGTTCTCACTTTTTGTCGGCTGACATTAAAGGAGCGCCGAGGCCCAAAAAGGGTCGTAGATAACACCTAATTAGGGTGTAGAGGATCGTCGCCTGCGGACAAGGCGACTGACAACTTTAGCGCCACTTCTCCGGCCTCGACTCTGCTCGGAGGATGAGGCTTATTAGTGCGGGTGGTCGAGGGTCCGACGAGATCGATTTAGGAATCCGCCTAAGAAGGGCCACGCCCTCGAGAAGGAAGCGGCACGCACGCAACCTGCGGCAGCTGCTACCTCAAACCTGTGGAATCAACCATTCCTTGGCCACTCTCCTCCGAGTCTTAAGCATCTGTATATCTTTGTCCCGGGTCTAGGACCTACAGAATCGCTTCTGGCCATCAGTGTTGACCAGCAAGGAATTATTTCAGTTGAGTTTAATTTTATATAGAAATTTAATCATGAAGAAATACATAAATTTTCGTTTTTTATGATATTTGCTTTTAAAATTGTGAACTTGAAATAGAGAAAAACTAATAAATCTAACTAATTCTGGAAATGTTTATGCAAAAAGTGATTGAATAATTTGAATCAGGGATAAATAATTCAGTAATATTTAACAATCTAAAAGTTATATAAATTACTGTCTTTATAAATAATTTCTTATGAAGAAAATCAACTCAAGTTCCAAAATACAACCAAATATTTATAAAGAAAACTTTAAAATCTACCTAAAAAAGATCTAAAGTCCCATCTCTGTTGGCAAAAAGTCATTGAATAATTTAAATAAGGAATAAGAAATGAGTAATATTTAACAATCTAAAAAACATATACTTTATTGTCTTTATAAATAATTTCTTATGAAGAAAATCAACTCAAGTTCCAAAATACAACCAAATATTTATAAAGAAAATTCTAAAATGTACCCAGAAAATATCTAAAGTCCCATCTCTGTTGGCAAAAAGTCATTGAATAATTTAAATAAGGAATAAGAAATGAGTAATATTTAACAATCTAAAAAACATATACTTTATTGTCTTTATAAATAATTTCTTATGAAGAAAATCAACTCAAGTTCCAAAATACAACCAAATATTTATAAAGAAAACTCTAAAATGTACCTAAAAAAGATCTAAAGTCCCATCTCTGTTGGCAAAAAGTCATTGAATAATTTAAATAAGGAATAAGAAATGAGTAATATTTAACAATCTAAAAAACATATACTTTATTGTCTTTATAAATAATTTCTTATGAAGAAAATCAACTCAAGTTCCAAAATACAACCAAATATTTATAAAGAAAATTCTAAAATGTACCCAGAAAATATCTAAAGTCTCATCTCTGCTGGCAAAAA
>VNJQ01006791.1:0-28048 GCA_008042515.1 Drosophila truncata | reverse complement strand
CTACCAGGCGAACAGAATCAGCAGGAGGTGCCCGGCGCCCAGCAGCAAGTGACTTGCGATCAGCTGTTTTCTATTTATGCAGCCTGCTTGTAGCGGTTCTTTTCCAATTTTAATTATGGCCGCCCTTTCTTTACATTTGAATTGACCAATCAGAAGGCGTCCTTGCTTTCCCCTCTTTTAGGAACCGTTACTTGAGGAATTCAACTCAGCCGATCAACTGCTTGCTGTAGTTTCTGCGCGCCTGGTATATTTGTCCAAGCTTATCGATTATCGATTATATTTGGTTGATTGGTCACACTGCAAAAGTGCACCAAAATAAACCGCTAAATTTAAATTTAAATTTAAAAAAAACATTATTTAATTTTATTGTTCTTGTAAACGAGTTGTTTTTGTTGTAAAAGAGATGTCGTTGTTGTTGTTGGCACGAATCCAGACCAGCACTGGGCATTTTCAGTACAAATTCGTTAATTTCTGAATTTGAAGTACCAGGCGCACAGAAGGCAGTAGATGGATGATATGCAAAAAATAATAATACCATAATATAGGATTTTTGTACTAACTTTATCTGGTCACACAACGATTTCACATGGTCTAAAAGTTATCGATAACTTGTACCCTTGTTAAACCTTTAAGTGTGACCAGGTACAGTTTAGACAAAAATCCTTTATTGTGGCATTATTATATTTCCTTATCATCCATCTACTGTCTTCTGTGCGCCTGGTACTTCAAATTCAGAAATTAACGAATTTGTACTGAAAATGCCAAGTCGCAGTCTCTGGATTTGTGCCCACAACAACGACATCTCTTTTACAACAAAAACAACTCGATTACAAGAACAATAAAAATAAATAATATTTTATTTGAATTTGAATTCAAATTTAAGCGGTTTATTTTGGTGCAACTTCTCCTTTGTGTGACCATATCAAATATCAACGAAAATACCGAGGTCTGTTCCTCTCTTTCCCCTCGCCCACAAGCTGTAGTTCAAGCGGCAGCCGCTTGATGGCGTTCCATGGCGTTGCACCAAAAAAACCGCCAAATTTGAATTCAAATTCAAAGAAACATTATTTATTCTTTGTTGTTGTTATTGTAAACGGGTTGTTTTTGTTGTAAAAGAGATGTCGTTGTTGTGGGCACAAATCCAGAGACTGCGACTTGGCATTTTCAGTACAAATTCGTTAATTTCTGAATTTGAAGTACCAGGCGCACAGAAGGCAGTAGATGGATGATATGCAAAAAATAATAATACCATAATATAGGATTTTTGTACTAACTTTATCTGAACTACAGCTTGTGGGCGAGGGGAAAGAGAGGAACAGACCGCGGTATTTTCGTTGATATTTGATATGGTCACACAAAGGAGAAGTTGCACCAACATAAACCGCTAAAATTTGAATTCAAATTAAAATAAAATATTTTTTATTTTTATTGTTCTTGTAATCGAGTTGTTTTTGTTGTAAAAGAGATGTCGTTGTTGTGGGCAGAAATCCAAACTGCGACTTGGCATTTTCAATACAAATTCGTTAATTTCTGAATTTGAAGTACCAGGCGCACAGAAGACAGTAGATGGATGATAAGGAAATATAATAATGCCACAATAAAGGATTTTTGTCTAAAATGTACCTGGTCACACTTAAAGGTTTAACAAGGGTACAAGTTATCGATAACTTTTAGACCATGTGAAATCGTTGTGGGACCAGATAAAGTTAGTACAAAAATCCTATATTATGGTATTATTATTTTTTGCATATCATCCATCTACTGCCTTCTGTGCGCCTGGTACTTCAAATTCAGAAATTTGTACTGAAAATGCCCAGTGCTGGTCTGGATTTGTGCCAACAACAACAACGACATTTTTTACAACAAAAACAACTCGTTTACAAGAACAATAAAATTAAATAATGTTTTTTTTAAATTTAAATTTAAATTTAGCGGTTTATTTTGGTGCACTTTTGCAGTGTGACCAATCAACCAAATATAATCGATAATCGATAAACTTGGACAAATATACCAGGCGCGCAGAAACTACAGCAAGCAGCTGATCGGCTGAGTTGAATTCCTCAAGTAACGGTTCCTAAAAGAGGGGAAAGCAAGGACGCCTTCTGATTGGTCAATTCAAATGTAAAGAAAGGGCGGCCATAATTAAAATTGGAAAAGAACCGCTACAAGCAGGCTGCATAAATAGAAAACAGCTGATCGCAAGTCACTTGCTGCTGGGCGCCGGGCACCTCCTGCTGATTCTGTTCGCCTGGTAGGAAGAAATCATTAAATATTTTAATTTATGTAAATTAAGCCCGATTTTGTATTTTAATAAAATACAACAACAATTTCAGGTTAATACCAATAACAAAAACAACAATAACAATAACAATTACAACAACAATCATTTTCTACTACATTTACCATTAAATTTGCTCCATTCCATGATTTATGTACCAGGCGCACAGAAACCAGCAGCAAGCAGCTGATCGGGTGATTTTATTTCCTCAAGTAACGGTACCTAAAAGAGGGGAAAGCAAAGAAGCCTTCTGATTGGCAAATTCAAATGTAAACAAAGGGCGGCCATTATTAAAATTGGAAAAGAACCGCTACAAGCAGGCTGCATAAATAGTAAACAGCTGATCGCAAGTCACTTGCTGCTGGGCGCCAGGCACCTCCTGCTGATTCTGTTCCCCTGGTAGGAAGAAATCATGAAATTGTTAAATTTATGTAAATTGTGCCCGACTTTTTAATAATAAACAACAACAATTTCAGTCTAATAACAATAACAAAAACAACAATAGCAATAAAACAAAAAAATGTCTACTTAATTTAGTATTAAATTTGCCCCATTCCATGATTTATGTACCAGGCGCACAGAAACCAGCAGCAAGCAGCTGATCGGCTGATTTTATTTCCTCAAGTAACGGTTCCTAAAAGAGGGGAAAGCAAGGTCGCCTTCTGATTGGTCAATTCAAATGTAAACAAAGGGCGGTCATTATTGAAATTGGAAAAGAACCGTTACAAGCAGGCTGCATTAATAGAAAACAGCTGATCGCAAGTCACTTGCTGCTGGGCGCCGGGCACCTGCTGCTGATTCTGTTCGCCTGGTAGCTTGAGCGCGATTATCGATTTAAAATATCGAATTAAAGTATCGAATAAATTGACAATATAATCGTAATTAAAAGATTAATCAGTAAAAATTAAATATAAGACAAATATTCTTGATTTTCCTGTGCTTCCAAAAATTCAAGTTATTTAGGAAACACTTTGTATAGACATCCCAAACATCACTAGTGAACTCAGGAGCTAGAGCTTCTGTATAAGGTGTACTTTTTATGTATTTTAATTACATTTAAAGGGCAAGAGAAGTTTCACCATAATAAACCGCCAAATTTGAATTTATATTTAAAAACTCGTTAAGGTTTTAATTAAAATTCGAATTCAAAAAACATATTACTTATTTTCTTTTGTTTTTGTAAACGAATTGTTTTTTTAGCTTATTTGATTTTTCTTTTATTTTTTACAATTTTGAAAAAAAAAGTCCAACAAAATTTGTTTGTTCAGAACATGGCTAAAGAAACACTTAAAAACTCAGCAATGCTTTCGCTTTTGAAATTTGTGTTTTTTGGCCAAGATATGATATTTTAATTTTGCTCTTTGCTATATACAATTTCAGAAGATGGCTAGATTTATTCTCCTGTTGATGCTGATCAAGAATATATGGGGTTTATGGAATCATAAATGACTCCTTCATTGTTAAAATATATTTTGAAATATATTTTTAAAGGGTCATTTGAACATGAAACGCCATCAAGCGGGCGCCGCTTGAACTACAACTTGTGGGCGAGGGGAAAGAGAGGGAGAGTTTTGACCTGGTCACACTGCACAAACATACCAGATAAATTTGGTACGGTCACACTGAAAAAGTGCGCCAAAATAAACCGCCAAATTTGAATTCAAATTCAAAAAACATATTATTCCTCCTTATAAATTCTGAAATAACTTAAAATTCAATTAAAAAATTCATAATTTATGAAAAAAATTGCTAAAATCTTTCAAAAAAACCAAAATCACTTTCTAAAACCATTTATTAAATAGATATACGATTCCTTGGGCTCTACCCACACACATTTAATTTCAAATTGCAATTCCCCGGCTTCCAGATCCCCGGAATCTAACTTAAATCTGAGTTCTGCTCGCCTGGGCATGATTATAGTTCAGGACACATCGCTGGCGCCTGTGCTGGTACTGCGCCTGCCGCAAATAGACGCTGGCCAGGCCCTTGACGACCACGAAGGTCAAGCCGCCCAGCAAAATGGCCAGCAGCTTCTTCGTTTCGTAAATGCCCCCAAAGAGCGTCTGGCCGAGCAGGCCGGCGATGCTGGGCAGGCTGAGGGCGGCACAGAAACCGGGCGTGACGCCGCCCAAGTGTTCCGTGGCCTCAATTTCGCCCTGATGCTGTTCCAGCTCCTCAAAATAATCATCATCCAGAGGGGCGCCCGGCAACGGTTCTCCCATCTCGTTCATCTGCTCCGGCGGGACTCTCCTTCGCTGGCGACGTCGCAGCCAACGCACCAGGACATCGTCCCAGCGTATCCGACGCCCCATAAGCAGCAGCATCGGCACCGATGGCAGCAGGATCATCATCAAAATGGGATCTGTCTGCAGGAGCTGCAGCACAATCTCGTTGCCGGACAGCTCGAGCAGAGTCAGGGCTCCGTAGGAAACCCCTGAGAAGTAAACGGTGCCCGACATGATGCCCATGAGGACACTGGGACACAAGCGTTCGTACTCCTTGTCGAAACGATTCAGCAATGCATCGAAGCGGCACAGCTGTGGCATTACCACAATGTACTCGGTGCGACACTGAGTGCAGGTCACTGGGGCATCGGGTGCCAGCAGCTCCTTCTCGGTGATCCAACGGCTAAGGCAGGCCTCGTGCACCCACTTGTTGCTGCCCCGACAGCGGCAGGGATGCAGCCAATCGCGACGCACCTGCTCCTCATCGCCCATCAGGCAGATCCAGCACATACGATCATCGTCAGCCTCAGAGTCGAGCGGTTCCACGCCTCCAAAGAGTCGCCTGGCCATCGAATGGGTTCGGTTACGCCTGCGGCGGATCATCATTATCGTTGGTTGATTGATCTCCCACCCGTTAAAGACTCTGCTTCGAGAGTTCTTTAAAAAAAAACCTACCGTGGCCCTAAAATTTTGTCGGTAAGAAAAAGGGGAAAGGGAACTGTCACCCTCCCGGACCGGGACCAGGCCTGCTTCAATCTCAACTTTTGTGTTTTTTAAAGGAGAAGATTCTCTTAAAGATTGTATAGAATTCAGAAGGATCTTGATGCTTATCTAGAACATCTAGATCTTGCTTATCTAGAATATTAAATTAATCATTTATTTTCCTTTCATAAATCCCTTTTTTTCAATCTCAAATTTTGAGTTTCTAAAGGATTATCTTCTCTTGAAGATTGTATAAAATTCATAAGGATCCTGATGCTTATCTAGAATATTTAATTAAACATTTATTTTCCTTTTATAAATCCATTTTTTTCAATCTCAAGTTGTGAGTTTCTTTAAGGATTATCTTCTCTTAAATATTGTATAGAATTCAAAAGGATCTTTATGCTTATCTAGAATATTAAATTTATCATTTATTTTCCTTTAATAAATACTTTTCCCATATTATTTTTTTCTAGATATAATAGCAGCTTTAAAAATACTTTAATATTTATAAATATATCAATAATTCCACTTTAGAAGTTATAAAAAGTTAAATAAAATATTGTTCATTATAATTTCCATAAAAAAAGATGATCTTAAAGGATTATCTACTCTTGAGTAGTGCTTAAATCCAGGAGGATTCTTATGCTTATGTATAATAATTAATCAATCATTTATTTTCCTCTAATAAATCCATTTTTCTATATTATGGTTTTTCCAGCTTTAAAAATACTTTATTATTTACAAATATATCAACAATTCGACTTTAAAAATTATAAAAAGTTAAAGAAAATATTGTTCAACACAAAATTCCTTTAAAATAATAAAAAGAAATATCAAATAAAAGAATTGCATTCCCAATTCTTGACTCCTTGGCGTTCTCATTATTTTTTAACTGTCTTTTTTTTGTGTGTGGTTTACTTTCGGCAAATGTGGCACATGCCACAAGGAAAACCTGTTGGCCAACCGAGTGAAAATAGGCGAAGGCCAAGTCCAAGATCCAAACTGGATCTGCTGGATGCAAATGTGTGGCAATAAAAGCATTCTCACTCACTCACCTGGCACTTTCCTGACTTTCCTTCCCTTTGAAGGTCTCCTTGAAGGCACTCCTTGATATCCCTATCACTTGGCTTCACTAAGGATTCACAGAATAAAAATTACACAAAATATTAACACACACTTTCTAGGCTCTAAGGCAACCGATGCCAAATCCCGCGAAAACTCAACGGCAGACCGAACCGAAACTAAGCAGAACTTGTCGGCTCGAGAGCAGAAGAACATTTGGCCAGCAGCTGGGATCGAGGAGACTGGGGACCGCGAGACTGTGGAACCAGGCTTTCCAATTCCACTTTTCCACTTTGGCAACTCGAATTGGGGCAGCACTTGGGGTCTCGTCTCTCCTGGCAGGTGCCTCGCCTGGGGCTGGCAATGGTTAAATGGTAATGGATAATGGCCAGCAGCAGCAGCAGCAGCAGCAGAAAGCTTCTGTTCTGCCCGATTAGCCGATCATTATCGATTTTACTTGTAATTCAGAAGGTTACACTCAGCCAAGAGTCTAGTTTTTTAATTTATTTTGTATTTTATTGGCACTGTTTTTGATTCAAATAAATAAAACAAGCTTGAATCTAACTTAAACTTAAGCAGTGAATTTCCCTAGAATTTCTCTATTAAAACTTGAAACAGAAAATTATAATTTAAGTGTAAAAGAAGTCTCTAAAAGGTATAACTTCTAGGTAAACTCCAGTGCTCCTCCATTAAATATTAAAGCTGATATCAGTTATCATCAGTTATCAGTTACAAACGAAGGGTTTCTTCAATTCAATAAAACAAATAAAAATAATATAAAACACGCTTGAATCTAAGTTAAACTTAAGCAGTGAATTTCCCTAGAATTTCTCTAATAAAACTTGAAACAAAAAATTATAATTTAAGTGTAAAAGAAGCCTTTAAAAGTCCCTAGAATTTCTTTAATGAAACTTGAAACAAAAAACTATAATTCAAGTGTAAAAGAAGCCTCTAAAAGCTATATCTCCAGTGCTGCTCCATTAAATATTAAAGCTGATAACTGAACGAACAAACGGTTTCTTCAATTCGTCCTGGTAAACCTCTCGCCGAGATTCATACCCTTAATCAGAGTGTAGAGCGAAAAGGAGAACTTGGCTATCTGCAAAGACACCAAAAAAAAGCAAAAATAAATTAAAAGGAAATTAACAAAATGTACAATTAAATTCAACAAACACTAAAGTAGGTGGCCAGGTTGATGGGAAACAGCTTCATGGCCGTCAAGGCGATGGGCTGCTGGGCTCGATGCAGGTAGTAGAGCAACATCTTCCGGAAACGAGAGCTCTGACCCAGCCAGCGGCACTGGAAGATGGCCAAGGCCAGCTCCTCGTTGTCCAGCTTCAGCGAGGTGGCCTGATAGCAGCAGGGCGCCGTTTGCAGCGTCACCGCCGACAGGTAAATAATCGAAGCGATCTTTGTGTTGGTATTTGCAAAAATAAAGATATTAATCATTGTAGTGCCCATAATGGCGGCGGTGATCAAGAACTGCACGAAGATGGTGCGGGATATCACAGGTCCAATGCAGCCCAGCAGCTTGAGGAGCGTCTGATGATCCACAATGCAGCGCTGCAGCTCCTGGCAATGCTCCTCCTGCCGCTGCTCAGAGGGATAGCCATTGGGATCCTCATCCTTGGCGCTCTCCCCCAAGCGACGCACTCGCATGGCCAGCAAACGGACATGAAGACGCACCACATACAGGTAAATCACCGCATAGACATCGTCGCTGGCCTGATGCAGACACGTCCAGTTCATGATGAAGAACTCGATCCAGGCCTGGACACAGAACTGCATCTGAGAGCGTCGCCAGTCTAGTCCTGGCAGATACAAGGCATACGGCGGCTGTCGCAGAAGGAAAGCGCACACGAACGTCGAGAAGGAGTAGAAGCCGTAGCTGAGCTGATAGAACCACACAAGCCTGTTGCAGAATCGTACACCATCGAGGATCACTTGAAATTCCTCTGGCTTTTGGCAGCGACCATCCAGCAAGGCCAAATGATGCTCTGCCCTGCGCAGCAGATGAAGATTCCAGGCCAAGGCCACGATTTTGGCTGGCAGAATGACCGCATCGATGGCCACCTGTAAAGAGGTCAGCACCTGGGTGATCTCCATGCCGCCCATGTAACGATAACTGATCACAAAGCAGGTGGGCACTAGCAGCAGCTGCCACAGGTACATCACAGCCGAGAAGCAGCGATAAAAGCGTCGCCAGTTGTTGCTTTTTGTGGGCAGACTGCCATCCGGTGCCTGCATTCCCAGGGCATAGAAGCAATTGAAGAGATTCCTGAAGGCATGACGGGATTCCGGCTGCTCTTCCGGTTCCAATTTGGGCTTGCGTCCTGTCTCTGCCATGGCTGAAACCGTTTTGAGGACTCTCAACGCTCCAGAGGTTGCTTTTATAGGTCAAACAACAGTTGTTTCTATCAAAAAATAGTTTTTATTTTCGCATTTTGGTCTCTGAATGATTAAATGAATCGTCGTCAATCGTCAATCGTCAATTGTTAATTGTTAATTGCTAATTTGTACATAACATAAGTCACAAGCAGCATTTGTTATTGCATATTTGTGTGTGTGTCTGTCTCTCTGCGTGTCTTCGCCTCCTTTAAACCCCTTAAAAAAAAAACCCTACTTAACCCAAAAGGCAATTAGGCAGCGAATTCAAAAAATAAACACAAGAAACTCTTGGCGACCACCGGCGGGGTTCCTAATTAATTAATAAATAATGCAGGCAAATGCAGGCAATTAAGCTAAAGTTTCAATTTAAGGGCAAAGGTAAAAACTGTGAGGTTCGCCCTTTGTTTTTCGTTTTTCGATTCCATTTCCCTTTTCTATTTCTGTTTCTGTTTCCGTTTCTGTTTCTGTTGAGCATAAACAACAATTTGTCTAAATTATAGTTATTAATTAATAAATATTATATATGCATGAGGTTAGCTCTAAAATAATATATTATATATCCAGAGTTCGATGGAAGCCTTTGTGCTTGCTTTGATTAACCCGAGGCTGCCTGTTCCTGAAGCTCCTTCAAGGTGTTTCCTTTTCAAGTGCTTCAAAATCCTTACTTTCTAATAGCATTTATAGAGTTTTCTTTTTGAATAAACAATACATTAAATAAACAAAGAAATATTACAATTTAATGTGAAATAAGATGAGAAATCATTTTAATTCCTTGCTTTACATTTATGGAAACACCTTACAATCTCCAAGGATATGCAGAGGTCTCCGGAAATATACATTTATGTATATCAGGGCTGCCAGGGAAATCGCTATAAATCTGAGCCAAATTTAGTGCTAATTTTAATTACACATTAATTTCTCAAAAATATAAGAAACATATATCAATAAAAAAAAGTTTAAAGAGCTCAGAGCATAAAGGGAATTTATATCGAAAGGAAAATTGCAATTTGATATATCAAAAAAATAAATATCAGTATATAGAATTTAAAAAATACAAGAAAAATGATGGATTTACTATTAAACTCTCGAATTTATAGAAACTAAAATGTTTTTCACTGTAAAACTATAACCATTTAAAGAATGGAATGATATATTAAACAAAACATAAATTTATCGTACATATGTTATCGATATATCACTTAATATATCGTCTTTCGCACAGTGTCGATAAGTTAATATTTTCTATTTGTAATTTTTAGGGCAATTAAGTTAATAACAATTTGTGGCATCGATTTCATAGCGATTTCTATGGCATCCCTGCAGGTTTACACAGTTGTATAGTTTTTGTATCGCAGGTTACATCATAATAAGCATTCAAATAGCAGTTTATATGTATGTATGTATAAGTATCAATTTCCTCGCCATTATATCATTTATCCATAGCTATATTCATTCTTAATTTTTTGTGAATACAAAAAAAAAACAGCAGCAATATGCTTCGTTACATGTATTTTCTTTATATATATAGAGAGAGAGGTGAGAGAGTTTCTCCTCATTATAAATATATGATGTATATATCCATTATAAGTAGTTGTAAATCGATCGAGTTATATGCTGGTATTCAATTCAGAGCTAGTGGTTGGGTTAACGCTTCTATATCTCTATATATATATCATATATATCATATATACCGATCTATATGTGTGTATTCTAGGTGTCTATAAATATATAGTATATGTAAGTATATATAAACATTTTGTCAGACTTAAAAATGGAGCTTTCGTGGAGCTGGCGTGTGTCTTGATTTTTGGGATGTGGTGTCCTCGGAATTACTAAGTATTATTATTTATAATTATCATAACTTAATGCTATTATTATTATTATTGTTGTTGTTTGCTGAATGGCTTTGCTAGCTGGCTGCACTTAATCTGAATCTGAATCTGAATCGGAATATGGGATAATGTTCGGGGATATATATTAGCTGGAATCCGGCATTAGGCAAAACTAGTGAAGTCTTCAATCTACGGTTAAGGCAAATCGCACACAAGTCGGGGTCGTTTGGGGTTGGTGGCATTATAAAGGGGATATATATCAATGTGTTTTTCTTGTTCTTTTGGAAATTTCCTAGATTTTAAGTCAAGAAAATCAAGATAATGGTTAAAAGAAATGGTAATGGTAATGGTATGAAGAGTTAAAGTACGATATGATATATTGGAAATATAAATTAGACATATAATTGTGATTTTTTGGACATTTGAATATAAAAAAGTATAGATTTTAGCAAAAAATTGTATGTTTTTTTTAATATCAGAAATTATTGCATTAAACGTTTCTATATATAAATATTGGGGAGGAATATATGATATAATATATCGGAAATATAAATCATATAGAAAATTTTGATTTATTGGAAATTTAAATATAGAAAAGTAAAGATTTTAGCAAAAAAATCGTATATGGTTCTGTAAATATCAGAAATTATTGCATTAAACGTTTATGTATAAATATCAGGGAAGAATATATGATATGATATATCGGAAATATAATTTATAAAGAAAATTATGATTTATTGAAAATTTAAATATAGAAAAGAATAGATTTCAGCAAAAAAAAAATGGTATATGGTTTTTTAATATCAGAACTTATGGCATTTTACGTTTAAATATTAAAATATCCCCCTTTTCGATCGTATTAGTTCCTATTTAATGTTCAAAATAGATTTATATATCAAGTTTAGCATCAATTATTGACACAGCATTGTGTTTACATGAATTGTCGACTCAAAATCTAGATAATTTCCAAAATCCCAGGTTCTTCTGTCTATCGTCTAACCTTTATACATTTATAAGCTAATATTAACATTGAATTTATAAATATATATAAGTATATATAGATATTTCTTGACTACTCTTTTATGTACAGGCGTTATGCTCGGTTTGATTTCGCTTCATATCCTACAAGATCCAATATATACCCAATATATATCCAATAAATAAATATAATAACTGGAATTCCTTTTGCTCGATTTGTTGAGGTAAAACGCGTGCTCCTTGTTGATCCTGCGCTCAAAATTTGCCAGTGATTCCCACTGCTCTTCAATTTTGTTGTTAATCAGTTTGCCCAGGTTTATGTTTTTAGATTCTTGCTGCTTTTGGTTTGAATTCTTTACGGCAAAAGCTTAAGCCTCGTGAATTTAGAGGAAAAAGGAACAGGAACTGAGCACAATTACCTTCATTCACCTTCTCTCTACTCCATAGTCTCTCCTACAGCCCGATCACCATTGCCATCTCGCTCGCTTTCGCTTTTGCTGCTGCTGCTGCTGCTGCTCCCTCACAATCGATACTCGTAGTGTGCTGAGCGGGATCGTCGTGCTCCCGAGTACCAGCGGTAGGGTACACGCTGCTGGTGCAGCGTTAGACCCTCAGCTGCGCCCAGCTGACCACCACCGCTGCCTATGTCCGCTCCCGGACTGCGCGCCAACTGCAGGGTTAGCGCCAGACGCGCCTGCTAGGAGGAGGAGGCCGATGGCGATGGTGTGCTGCCGCTGGAGGCCTGTCGCTGCCGTCGTTGGTGCTGCTGCTGCTGCTGAGGCAGTTGCATGGCCGGCGCCGTCATCCGACGACCCAGACAGGGCAACGGATTGGCATCCAGATAGGCCTCCGGGCTAAAGCGCACACGACTGTGCTGGGAACCAATGGAACCCTCTTTGGCACTCAAATAGGAGCTGTCATCGCTGGTCAGGGAGTCCGGTGGCGTGGGATTGGTGGGTGTGCCCTGCTGCGACGAGGTGGAGCCATTCCCAGCGCCATTGTACTTCTTAAGGGAGCTGCGCAGCTTCGACTGGCAGCTGCCGACGGCCAGTGGCGGCGGCGGCAATGAGGAGGAAACTGGCAGCTGTTGCTGCTGCTGCTGCTGCTGCTGCTGGTAGCCGCCGTTGCCGCCCAGTTGCAAGGCATGCTGCTCGAAAGGCAGGCTAGCTGGCCTCGTGACCGCCGCTGTGGCATAATTGCTCTTGGTCATTGGCAAAGGGCTGTGAATCAGACGGTTCAGCAGCTTGGGCGAACCTGCATACAACTCCTGCTTCGTGGGCATTGTTGTTGACACCTGTTCCCGCTCCCTCTCGTAGTCCGCATTCAGATTGAGGTTGTTGTAGTCATAGCACAGCAGCTCTTCGTGCTCTAGCAGCACATTTGAATTATTGGAGACGGTTGAGGGGGTGCGTCGATGCCCAGCGGCACTTACACCCATCTGAGGGACGCGTGGCGGCGGTGTTCGAGTCTGGGCTTGCACAGAAGGTGCTGCAGGCAACGAAGGCACCACCGGAGCCTCGTACTGATAGTCGTAATAGTCCGGCAACCGATGATTGTAGTCGTAGGAGTAATCCGGATACGATTTACAGTCTCGCTCGTAGCTGTAGTTCAACTCCGGTCGATAGGGGAAGTAGTTGGAGCCTTTAAGAAGACATTTTAAATAAGAATTAATGGACAAGGCTTAGGCTTTGACTCACCAAAGTATCCATTCCTGTAGTTACCACCATCGTTCGAGTAACTCGGCCCGTTTCTTAGGTAATCCGCAGGCGCATACAAAGGCGGCGGGCCAATGCCACCGCCCACGCGGAACTCCTCAAAGACATCTGCCTGCTGGGGGGGATTTGCATTGTTGGCATTCCCAAAATTGTTGCTATTGCTCAGCTTGCGTCTTGGCGAAGGTGTCGGTGGCTGGGTTCCGGCATAGATGGCCTCTGCTAGGGCAGTTTGGGGAGGCTGCTGCTGCTGCTGCTGCTGCAGTTGATTGTGCTGCAACTGTAGCTGCTTCTCCTGCTGCTGCTGCTGCTGTTGGTTTATCTGATGCTGTGGCGTTCGCTGCACAGGCGTGTAATACGGCTGACTGCCACCTATGCGCCGGGCCAGGTTTGTGGGCTGTGACTTGCTAACCACCGCTGCTTCAAGGCCACCAAATCTGAGGAAATAAAAGAAGCAAATGAATGATAATTTCTATATAAATATCTCCTTAGTTTAGCTCACCTTTCTCTCAGCTTTCGTGGCGTGCTTTCCCTATTCTCATGCTGCTGCTGCTGTTGTTGCTGCAATTGAGCATCCACCTCCACTAGTTCCAATCCATGCTTCGGCTCCTCCTCCTCTCCTGTAACTGTAACTGCTGCTGCCGCCTTGAGAGCAGGCACCTCGCTGAGCAGCGTGGGATGCACGGGCGACACATTCGACATGCGGACATCGTAGCCAGCTGCCACACCCGCCAGCAGGGAGGCCATGTTGTAGAGCAGCAGCTCGATCACCGAGAGCTTGGGCTTGCGAACTGCATCGCCCGCGTAGAGTGTTGGCAGCGGCACGTTGCTGGTGAAGCGGCTGAGCAGGTAAGGCGATGGGGACATGATTGGCATGTTGGTGGCCCCCGGTCGCCAGTCGTCCATCTTGTTGTTGCTTCCTCCTGATGGCAGCATTCCGTGGGGCGGACACGAGACACGAGATTGAGTTGCGAGAAAAGCTAAAACTCGGGGAACTAAGGGGAGGCTTGGGTCGCTTGTTCGATAGTAATTTGTGGAGAGTAGTAACCGCAGGCAATACCAGGTTTAGCCACCGAATACCAGGAACAGGACGCTCACAGCAAAGACATTTCAATACATAAGATGAGTAACGCCAAACGATTTATTACTTATACAAGCAAGTGCGTTATATTTTTAGATTTTTACGGTCGTTCCTCATCTTAGTATTGAAATGTCTTTGCTTACAGTCACAATCTGTATGTCTGTCTGTCTGTTCGGAAGGGAAATTAACTTCTGAAGCACAGAGAAGCATCTTAAAATATGCTTTTAAATTGTTTCTTAGCTTAGTCTCTAAAAAATATTAAAAAAATAATAAATATTCTTCTCTGTGCTTCTTTTGTATTTGGGAACAATCAAAACTGGTCAGCAGCTTCTTTTTAGTTTGTTTTTATTGTCGGATCTCTCCTTTTCTCGTCGTCTAATTGTTCTTTTTTTTTATTTTGGGTTCTTTTTTGGGGCCCAAAAAAAAAAATAAAGTAGGGAAAATACATTAATATACAAAGTTAATATATTGAAATCGAGACGCAAGAGCGGTAAACGTAAGATGAACAAATCGTACAAAATGAATATATATATACGTATATATATAAATTTCCATAAAAATAATACAAAAACAAAAAAAATATATATTCTTTCTTCTCCTTTTTTTTTCTTTGTTTTTCATCAACATTATTATTGTTTTTGATCACAGGTGTTTTTTTTTTTAGTTTTCTTTCCATTTTTTTTTGTGTATGTTTTTTTTTGTTGTTGTTTTGTTGTAAAAGAAATCATAAATAAATTAATTGGAAAACCCGATTGCAGACTAATAATAATAAAATGTAAATAAAACTGTAATCAAAATACCAGAGGGAGTCGCACGTATTGCAAAATTAAATAAGAATAATTTTGAAAAACAAAAAAAAAAAGGGGCGAGGAGTTCTCTTTTCTTTTCTCCTCCCAAAGAACTATAGAACTTAGTTCAACTAAGATGTGGGGAGTCCCCTTCAGATATAAAGCAATAGAGCCATTATGCTTGACTTAAGGTTAATTCAATCGTTACAGATTTATGGTTTATGTTTTATGGTTTAGTTGAATATTTTGCCATCGGCCCATGCACTTGTGTGTCGTGTCTATAGTATAGAAGCAGCATTAGTTTATCTCCTCAAGTGGTTCCTGCGTCAGAAGGGGTTCGGGTTCGGGTAGGAGAGGAAGCAAGCAGTTAGAGGCGGCCTTCTAGACCCTCTGCCTTCGCTCTGCCTTCGCTCTGGCTTAGTCTAGGGTTTTAATATAAAACAATGAGCTAGTTGAGGCCAACTCCAACGACAATCAGCACCTTTCCAGTTGCTCGCAGGACTGCGTTTGCGGCTTCTTGCCCTTGCGCTTCAGCAGGCGACTACTGCCCATCGCCAGATCGGTTTGATAGGGATCAATGGCGCTAAATTCGGAGCCACCGCCACCGCCACTGCCACTGCCTTCCAACTGGTTGTGTTCCGCCAGCTTGCTGTACTTTTTACGAGAACGCGAAAAGAGGCTCAGCAAAGAGCGAAAGCGACTGGAACTGGCCGAGTGATGCTCATGCTGGAGATGGTAATGCTGCTGCTGCTGCTGCTGTTGCTGCAGCTGCTGCTGATGCAGCTTTCCCTCGACTGGCGCCTCAACGGATTTCGATTTGGTGATGTGCTTGGGACGCTGCTTCCTTTGGTTCTTGCTCTGCTGGCGCTGCTCCTCGGCCAGCAGATGCTCCTTCATCTTGATCACATCCGGATGCGGCTGGACATCGAGCATCCGTCGCGTGGTTAGTATAGAGTTCTCCTGCAACTGATAGCCGCCGCCAGTGCTGCCGTCGCCAGCGACACCCTGAAGCACTTCGCCGCCGGAGGAGGCTGTGCAGGCGCTGGACGAGGACAGTGATGATGGCGAGGCGGAGCGGTAGGTGGCAAAGCTTATGGAGGCACTGGAAGTGTACTGCAGCTCCGACCTATTGGCAGCGGCCGTCGTTGCTGGCGGCGGCGGCTCCTCAAAGCTCACGCTCTGGAAGGTCACCGAACTTTTGCGCGACGTTGTTGAGTTTTGTCTCATTTGCCGGGAGTCCAGCGACTGTTCTGCTTCGCCAGACTCTTCAGCGTCGTCGTCTTCGTCTTCATCTTCGGCATTATTGTCTTCCTCCTCCTCCTCCTGCCTGGTGAAGAAACAATGTCGCGGAAACTGCGATCCCGAGGCATTACGCTGAAAGCGACCGCCAACCTCTTCGTCGTCGCCAAGGCAGCCGTCCCTTTGGGCAGCCGTCACCGTCAGCGGTGTGCTGGAGTTATACATGGTGAGGTCGCCGCTGGACTTTGAGTTCACCCGCTCGCTGCTGGCAATGATTTTCTTAATCACATCCCTATAAAAGGCATGGTCATAGGTGTTGTTATCCTCCGAGGCCATCAGTTGCGTGGGCAAAGCCAAACTATTGCTGCTTGCAGGCAGCGGCGGGGGATGCTGGCAGCTGTCCAGCGAATGCTTCTTGCGTCCAACGGCGGGACTATTGCCCAGACTGCCGCCGAAACGTGGCACTGCTGAAGCTGTGGTTGTTGTTGATGCAGCCGAGGCAGAGGAATTACCAGACTTGAGAAAGTGAAAGCAGCCAGTGGGCGCCGTTACAGTGTCCGTCTCCGAGCTATCATCGGATACCAAATAGAGATTTGGCGGCTGATACGGACTGGGCGTAAGATCTAGTCCGTATTCCTGACTCCTAGCACGATGATACATCGTTCTGCTAGCGCTGGTAAGGCTGCTGCTGTTGCTGTTGCTGTTGCTGGAGTTGCTGGTCTTGCTTTTGCTTTTGCTCTTGCTTTTGCTTTGGCCATTGGGCAGGGAGGCGTTCGAGTGGGATGTTGTGGGGTTATTATTAGTCTGACTGTTATTGTGGCTGCTATTGCTAGTAGTTGTATTGTTATTATTTATATTAATATTAATATTATTATGATTATTTGTATTATTATTATTATTCTGGCTGTTGTTGTGGTTGTTGTTGTTGACGGAGTTGCTATTGTTGTTGTTGTTGTTGTTGTGGTTGATTGTAATGGCATTGTTGGTGGTGGTGTTGGTGGTAGCCTTACAATTACCAATATTGCTGTTGGTTTGTCGCGTTAGAAAATAGGGTATACCTGGATATACTCCTCCTCCTCCTACGGCGACTCCTACTCCTCCTATTCCTCCTCCTCCATTAGCTATGCCATTGCTATTACCCGGCGGTGGTGTTAACGAGGCCACCGGCAGCTGTTGCTGCATTTGTAGCTGCTGCTGCTGCTGCTGCTTGCTCTTGTCCAGATTCGGTGCACTTTTGCTGAACGAGGAGTGTGTAGAGCTCTGGGCAGGCCACTCCGGCTGTCCGCCAACGCCCAGCTGCGAGGGCAGCAGCGATCGCTCACGCTGATGCATGGTGGAGGGGCCCCAGGTCTTGCCCTTGTGCCCATCGGTAACTATTTTTTTTATATGTTTATAATATGAACCAGAACAAGTAGACAAGAACCAAAACGAAATAAGAGAAAAAAAAGAAACGAAAACAGAAATAAATCAATTAAAACGGAAAAAGAAATCATATATAAAATCAAGAAAAAGGGGGAAAAATGCCAAAAATAAGCATCAACTGATACCAGGGGGTGGCCTGATGAGGTACTCCTGGTACCAAACTCTCGTCTAATCTAATCTCTAAGCTGCTAACCTCATTTCTTAACGTTTTTTCATATTAACTCACATCCCATTAACCAGTATTTATAAGGAATTATATAGAAAGTAACGAATTAGGCAATTATATGCGCAGTAAAGATGTAAATTGGCATTTATAATTATCAAATATCATTAAAATATTGTAATTTTCGAAGCATTAATAAATTTATATTATATTTCGATAAAATATTGATATTTTATACCCCCAATAAGACAGCCTTTCAACTCAAAATCAATCAAAACCTCTTCCTTTTTATACCCAGCTAAGGTTAAGCTAAGACATTTCAATACTAAGATGAGGAACGATCATACATTCGTTTTGCAATATGAGGCTACTCTCTTGATGGCAACAAACAAAGTTTAAGAGAGCCTGGAGGCCAGCAAAAAAAATCGTTAGACGTTACTTATCTTATATATTGAAATTTCTTTGGTTTAAGGGTTAAATAGCATAGAAAATAACTACTCACGTGCCACGATGCGTAAGCCAGAGAACGAGGGAGAGCCCGGTTGCTCTGCCTTGTCGCGTACCGCCGTTATGGTATGCCGGAAGCCCGTCGGCAGTGATATCTGCAGCGGTTTGTACTGCAGGAAAAGTGGAAAGTTTTGTATTTAAAAAAATATTTCACAAAAAAACAATTTCCATACCTTTTTGCCTTTTTTGGGCCGTCGTTTCGTTGGCACCGGCTGCATCATGACCAGCTCTCGTTCGATAAGCACCATTTCGCGCTCCCGCAAGTGCTGTTCTTGGATCTTAAGAAGGGTGGCCTTTTCCCGCTGCTCGTTCTGCACGCGCAGCAGCTGCTCCTCCTTGTTGCGCAGTTCCTAAGGGAACGGAGAAGTTAAAGAATTTAGTAAAGGCTTCAAAGGCTTTAGACAACAAAATTGCTAACTAGAAACAAGGAACTAAGAGCTAGGATCTAGGAACTAGGAACTAGGAGCCATGCAGCTTAAGAGGAAAGGTGGGCAATCCACGAAACGAAACGTAACAGAAACACGGCACAAGGAACTTAACGAAACTCAATGAAACTCAACTCAAACTCAACGAAAAAGCGAGAGAGAGAGACCTGTTGGACGCGCTTACCTCTTCGATGGTTTGGAAACGCTTAACGTCGTTTGATTGAATATTTTACAAAAGGAATTTGGTTTCGTGTTGTTTTGAAGAGAAAATATAAACCAAATTATTAGAATTTCATCAACAAACGACGGGGGATTTGTTTCGGGGGAAGAAAACAGAGAGAAAGAAGAACTCAAGAGCGGCCTAGGGCCAACAAAGAGAACGGTCTAGAAACGAGAAATCGATCTAGGAGAGCTTTGACTTCAAAGGCAACCCATTTCTTACCTTTTCTTTTTCGCGCAAATCGTGCAGCACCTCGGCGATCTCCTTTTTCCAGCACTCCTGCATGTAGTGGAAGGATTCCTGCGGCGTCAGCGTAAACTTGGACCGAGCAATGCTCTCCAGCTGCTTGAGAATCTCCTTGAAGCCGGGTCGCTTGTGTGGATCCGTTTGCCAGCAGCCTAGAAATGAAATTGCAATGAAATTTATAGAAAATTTAATTGTAAAACTACGCCTGAGAGACTCACTTTTCATGAGGGCTCCCCAGGTTTCGGGGCATGTTTTTGGTATGGGCAAAGTCAGCGTATTGACAGCCACGCCATAGGCCACGGACAGTGGATCGAAGCCCTTGTAGGGCGTCTCGCCGGTTATAAGCTCCCAAAGCAGCACGCCATAGCTCCAAACATCCGAGGATCTGTGGGAAAACCAAGAGAAGAAGTTACAAAAAGGGTTTGGCTGGCCTTTTAGGAGACTCACTTGGAGTAGGTGCTCACACTGATCACCTCGGGCGGCATCCAGGCATATGTGCCGGCGGCACTCATCCTCTGCGTGTTGTACATCTCCCTGGCCAGGCCAAAGTCCGTGATCTTCAACGTTTTCTGCTGCAAATGATTGCCTTCGATGGCCTCGTAGATCAAAACATTCGAGGACTTGAGGTCGCGATGAATGATCGACATGGGCGCCTCGTTGTGCAGATAATTCATGCCTCTGGCTATTTGAATGGCCCAATTGACCAGCACATCGGGTGGGATCTTTCCCGCCAGAATGCGATTCAAACTGCCGCCGCGGGCATATTCCATTACCAAACAAAGCTTCGTCTTTAGACAAACGCCACGCAGGGCGGCTATATTCTCATGCTTAAGGGCCCAGAAGAGTTTGGCCTCCTGAAGCACATTGTCGCGCATTCGCTGCATATCATCCTCGCCCGTCTGATGGGCAATCTTGATGGCCACCTCCTCGCAGTCATAGAAGCCGCGATGGACCTTGCAGAAGCCACCCGAGCCGATAACCTCCTTGATGTCCAGCTCCTCGTACTCGATCTCATGCGGCTGGATGTCGCCAATGGCAGAGGGGACATTGAGCTGCAGGGGATCGGCGTCTGTGACAAAGTCCCGGGGAAAGACACCGACCTGGAAAGGGGTTTAAGAATGAGTTTTGAGTTCAAAGTGAAGTTTTAGACGCTATTTATTACCTTATCTCCTATCTTCCCAGTCCACCAGCCCACATCGCCCGAGACCTCGCTGTCCGTGGATAAAACAACAACAATCTGGCCACGCCGCAGAGTCAGCTCGTCCTCGCCCTGTGCCTCATAGTCGTACAGGGCGGTCCACAGGCTGCCATCGCCCACCTGCGGCTCTGCATCCTCCAGTTCTGCCTGAAGTTGCTGCTGCTGCTGATGGTGGTGCTGCAGCTGCTGCTCCTCGCTGATGGGTAGCATGATGGCTCCGCTAGTCCTGATCCTGCATCAAAGGCCCACCACACACGGCGACATGGAAACGCGCCCGTCTTTGTTGTGATTATTATTGCTTCTCGGTGAGTTTGCGGTTATTTCTGTGGGTAGGAACGAAGGGAGGTTTGGTGTGTGAGTACAATTGCAGCAATTTGAATGCAGTTTCCAGCCAGCTAATAGGAGTTTTTCAGAATATTCCCATTTTTCCTCTTTAAATTTTTCACAACAACAACAAGGGGAGCAGGCACACAATCAGAGACAAACACGAAGAAACACGCATAGGGACATATACAAGCACACGGACATGCACACACACACTTACACTGGCACGAGCACACGCACAGCACACCATTGTCAAGTCTGCCTCTCTGGTCGCAGTTGCAGCAGCAGGCAGCAGCAGTGTCCGTCGCCTCCTGTTACGTCGTTGCCTGGAATCCTTAATGCCTCGCCGCAATCCTTGCCAATCGAACAACTCTGCGTATTGATTTTTGATTCTGCATATGTTTTTAAAACATAAGATGTGTGTAAAAAAAAAACTAGAGTTGTGTTGTTCAAATGCAGTGTGACCAGATGCATATACTGGAATTTAGGACAATTGAAGCAACAAAAAAAAAAGTAAACGGGCACACTGACATTTTCAAATTGGAAATTAAAGCCGATAAGTTTTTATTTATTTATAAATAAAATAATATGAAATAATAATATAAATAATAAATAATAATATGCAATATTAGCCTCTTTAGTTAGTAATAAAGCTTTAATTATAAGGGTTTAAGTAGCCAGTTAAAGATTTTCTGTTGGCGAAATAAATAAATATGAACATTTTGTATTATATCATATAATACCATAAAAAAATCTGTAAAATTAATAGAATATTGTTACAAGTAACTGTAATATTTTAAATATTATAAGCTACAGGAATAAACTCTTTTTTTGCAATTGATTCTTTAGCAAACTTTATAAAAACAAATATATTTTATATAAAATAAATAAGAAATATGGAAATACAATAGAAATTACCTTAAAATTTAATGGAATATTGTAAACAGTCATTGAAAATCGGAAATATTTCAAACTACAAGAATAAACCCTGTTTTGTAATAGATTTCCTTAACAAACTTTATAAAAACAAATATATTTTATATATTATACAGTATATACATTAAGTTTTTGGAATTTATCAAAATTCTCATCACACAAAACTCGTCTGGGGTAGGAGAAGCCCCTCCCTAAGCGATTCATGGATCCAGGCAGAGTTTAAAACTTTGTCAGCACTCAGACTTGGATGGTTCTCCAGCCACTGCTCCAAATGATCATCATCCATGCACTTAAAGCCCAAATTTAGCTTAGGATCAGTTGCTTCTGTTACCACTTTGCCTCCATTTTGTAGAAACAGAATCTTGGCCAAGCGATCGCCTTGCGGCTCATAAAACTCGGCATACAGATGCCGAAACAGATTGAGATTCTGCATCCCCTCCAGCAGCTGATCCTCCAAGGCATCTAGCTCACCAGATGCCACCGCTTCCTCCGGAATTCTGTCCATATCAAGCAGCAGTTCCTGCAACTCCTCAATGTCCGCTATATCCTTGTCGTAGCTATCCCCGTACTGGTCAAAGCACTCGGCCAGCTCTCGCTGCAGTGGCTCAGTGGCTGACATTAGATCCTTGGGTCGCAATTCCAGCTCCTGCTTGCGACAAATACGCAGCAGCCAGTCCATTCTAACAATGTCACAGGTGCGCGGCTGCTGCAGAATCAAACGTTTAACCAGAAACGTCTCGTCGCCGGCTATGCAAAAGCATTTGGGATCATTGGGCAGCGGATTCTCAACAATGCTGCCGCCATTCAGCACGGCCAGCTCCTGCAGCTGATGCTTGCTGTAAAGCCCAGCCGAGCCGCTCAAAATGCAGAAGCTGAGGCCATCGAACAGCTTGGTGGTGGGATCTAGCACACAGCGCTTCTCGTAGACGGTCAATCCAAGGCGGCTACGCTCTGACGGAGTCATACGCAGACGTTTTCGCTTTGTGGTCAAGTCCTCCAGACGCAGCTGACGCTTATTTAGCTTCTTGATGGCCCCGGAACCCTGGAAAGACAGGGAAAGGTAAGGAAATACACATCTTCATCAAAAACAAACAAACCTGGCACAGTTCATCGAACTCCTTGAGCGTCATACACTCGCTCCAAGGCTTATCATCGCGTTTCAGTTCAATGCGTGGAAAATGCAACGATTTGCGTGTGTAGAAAGCCGAATTCGGTGCCAAATCTGCCGCTTTTACTTGCAAAATAATCGAATTTTGTGGCTCAATCCACAGATCAGGACAACCCGTTCGATCGTTGGCTTTGTAATGATACCACAGCGGTGGCGGCTCTTTAATAACATCATGCCAATGTGGCTTCAAAGTGTGATTTAAAACCGCTCTCTGCTGTGTGTTATTTGTGACGCAGCCAATGCTAAAGACCTCATGGCGATGGGAGCTGCCAGTTGATGCTGCCGGCTGAAGCACGCCCAGCAAAAAGGATTCAATAAAAGTGCGTTTGCGATTGTAAAAGCCGCCAATAATCAAAACATCGAACTCTGTGATGAGGCCTTTGATGTACTGCAAAAGAAGTTATAAAGTTAATCATTGATTGAACTGTTTTTTTAGCTCGACTTACATCCGCTTTATCCTTGTACCAGCCACCGCCCAGGCGCACTCCCGGCTGATAAACAGAACCCTGCTTCTTTAAAACAATCCCCTCGGCATTGGAGTCCAGGGCCTGCTGGAAAAACTCATTGAATTCCTGCACTGAGCCAATCTTCCGGCCGCGCATTAATTGCAAAACGCCAGGCTGCTCCACTAGGAGCTTCTGTAGCTTGTAGGCGCGCTGAATGTAGGTGTGATCGAGTAAACTCTGGCCATTGAAATACAATAGATCGTAAACCACAAAGCAGGGCTGCCAGCTGCGATCGGGCTTTAGGTTCTTAACGTCCGTATTCTCGCCCTTTTCGCGGAAACGCTGCTGCACAGTGTCCCACACCATCATTTCGCCGTCGAGGATAATGGACTGCAGACCCAGGGGCAGAAGGCCCCTTAGTTTGGGCGTCAGAGTGCCGTTGACGCTGTCGTAGCTGTCACCAAAATTACGCGTATAATCGACGCCATTCCGCGAGATGTACATAAAGCGGCCGCGATCGATGTGCAGCTGAAAGCGTTCGCCATCCATTTTGGTCTCCAAATACAAGACATCGGATTGCATTAGCTCCTGGATGTCGCCGGGGAAGCGTTCGCACAGCATGGGACGAATTTGATGGAAGGGGCGAATGACGGCATTCAGATTTACAGGCTTGGCATTGTCTTTGCTGCTGCTGCTGCTGCTGCTGGCATCCAAATCACTGGCCTTCTCGGCCAGCAGATTGCAAACATGACTCAGATCCGAGCAGCGCTGGTACATATCCTGCGCCTTGGGATGCAGCACTGCAAATATTTTCTGCTCGCCAATGCCCAGGCCCAGGCTCTTCAACAGGAGGCGTATTAGCCACTTTTGCTCCTCCGGCGAGGCCTGTTGGGTGAACCGTATGAGTTCCTGTTCCTTGACTGTTGTGTCCTCGTTGGCAATGGTGTCCAGCATTTTGTGAATGTCCTTAAGCCGCAGATTGCTGCGTGGATTGAAGCAGCGCGGCTTCAGGACGGCATAGACCACATCGCCGTAGTCCCTGTACATGTTCCCGCTGCGATGCTGCAGCATTATGGCATCGCTGGCTAAGAGGAGATAAAGATTAATAAATATTAATTCGTTTTATCGGTTATCCACTTACAGTCCTTGGCCAGCTGAAGCACTCGAATGTAGAGCCTTCCCAGCGCCGTAATCTGCAGCCCATAGTTGTCCCGTCCTGTGTCCGCGCTTGGCAGCAGCAGGCGCAGCACGGAGTAGAAGCTACTGGCTCCGGTCTCCACCTGGTCGTCGGTTAGGCCGGTTTCCTTGCGAAAGGATTCGCGATGCCGGCAAAAGGACTCGTAGTAGCTCTTCAGCACGTCCTCCTTGTTGACAACCTTTTTGGTGGCCTTTAGCTTCTCGAACAGGTCACAGATGTCCCGGAACTTGATCGTGCTGGCTATATCCACGCTCATTTTGGCGTAATTTAAGGAATAATTATTTCACAACAAAATTTCTGTTGTGGGTAGTACAATAGGGATGACACATCGAATGATATATCGATAAAAGCGATACTGGTACATAATATTGCTAATCGATAGGTAATGCTCTACGCAGCTCTGGTCACATGTAAGACATATCGTTAAAAGAACTAGCTATCGTCTTCGAAAAGGTACTTAACAATAAAATAAAAGAAAAAGCCACAGCTTACCCATTAAGTTACTCAAAAACCCTTTTAAAAAAAACTAAATCCCTGTAAAATAAGCTACAAGTAAAGAGTTACAGCCAAACGATGTCTAACTATCGTCACATACGATACATCGTTTATTTGCCAGCCCTGGCCAAATGCAACCGTGTGCGAGGCAGCGGAAACGTACTTCTGTGGCGTTGCCGCACACTGCCCTAACATGTTCTTTTTCAGGCGTTTGCCTTTGCGCTGACATCGTATCTCGATATCTTCTGTGAAAATGTAAGGGTTTTTCGCAGTTTAACTAAGTGTAAAAGCACCAGAGTTCAAGCAAATGACTACTAAAAGTGGCGGCCAAGCGTGAATAATAAGGGTTTTGTGAAATTATTGAGCTAACGGCGAAAAACCGAAATTTCAACGGCAATGAGGTTAAAAACGGGCGGCTTTTTGTTTGTGTGTGTGTGCGTGTGACAGTGCGTGAGCCAATGTGTGAGTGCATAACACGTGTTGGTTTCACCTTTTCCTTTTTTTTATGTTTTTTGTTTTTATTTTATACAAAAAGATGGCAAAACTAAAGCTAAAGGAGTAAAAGAAATCTCGGATGCCTTTTGTAAAAGGCACTGCCATGAAAAAGGCCTGGGAAAATCAACAACAACAACAATGCGCTTGTGTGTATATGTATACATCATATATACAAATGTATTTGCGTGTGTGTGTGTGTGTAAGGTGGCGCTCATTTCCAGAAAATATTGAAAAATTGCAGAAAATCGGCATAAAACGTGGTTAATTTGCTATGAAAACATGGTTTTTATAGAACAATAAATAAACAGGAAGTCTTTACTTAATTTTTTTCACTAAATAAGGGCAAACCTCGTGTGTAAAGTGCAGAAAATGGTTGCTTACAGCTGAATTTCCTTTAATTTTAACTATTTTATAAATAAAATAAATATTTTAACCTTTTCTCCACTCACAGCATGGCCGAAGTTGCTGAAAACACCGTCGTGGAGACGTTCGAGGAGCCGGCGGCACCTCTGGAAACCGAGAACGCCGAAACCATCCTGGAAACCAATGTGGTGGCCACCAGCGAGCTGCCCGAAATCAAGCTTTTCGGCCGCTGGTCCTGCGACGATGTGACTGTCAACGATATCTCGCTGCAGGATTACATCTCGGTGAAGGAGAAGTTCGCCCGCTACCTTCCCCACTCCGCTGGCCGTTATGCCGCCAAGCGTTTCCGCAAGGCTCAGTGCCCCATTGTGGAGCGCCTCACCTGCTCCCTGATGATGAAGGGACGCAACAATGGCAAGAAGCTGATGGCCTGCCGCATTGTCAAGCACTCGTTCGAGATCATTCATCTGCTTACCGGCGAGAACCCTCTGCAGGTACATAAAATAATCAAACTAATACCCTTTTTCATTAGAAAGCAGGCGGCCCATGCTAAACTGTGTCCACAGATTACTGCCACTGGGACATGGGTAGAATGGGCGCGCAGATCAAACTGGGTTCCAAAATATCCTAGTGCCTGAAGATAATAAGCCTCTTCTGGTTTCTCCTGGAACTTGGAACTACAAAATTTTTGCATTTACAATCGTGTTAAAGTAATCTACTAGCGATAGTGCTATCGGAATCGATAAAAATCGATAAAATCTTCTGACGTTCCTTAAATTCGACATATTATTGGTCAAAATACGTGGTTTTTAACGTAATAAGTAATTTTTAATAGATTCTATTAGTTTTGCCTTATTTTTTAGACTATTTTAAAGAAAATAATACTAGATTTCACTATCGATGCTATCGATTTCTCTATTTCTAAATCCTAGTGGTTGTTTGTTAGTCCTCCTCGATGCTGGTTAGTTCTGATACTTTCGCAAGCATTAACTTTTATGTGGACTTATAGTAAAATAGAGTTTTAATATTATCCTAGTGCCTGAAGAAAAGTTACGTCTTCTGGTTCTCCTGGAAATTAAAGCTACACTAGAAACTTGAAAATGAAGATTAGAAAACCTTAGTAAGTCCTCACCTATGCCAATTGAGGGTAAATTCCAGCCAAATTGAGCATTAACTCTGAACAGGACTCATAGGAAGCTGAGTTTTAATATTATCCTAGTGCCTGAAGAAAAAAAACCCCGCTTCTGGTTCTCCTGGAAATTAAAGCTACACTAGAAACTTGCATTTGAAGATTAGAAACCCTCAGATAGTCCTCACCTATGCCAATTGAGGGTAAATTCCAGCCAAATTGAGCATTAACTCTGAACAGGACTCATAGGAAGCTGAGTTTTAATATTATCCTAGTGCCTGAAGAAGAAAAAACCACTTCTGGTTCTCCTGGAAATTAAAGCTACACTAGAAACTTGCATTTGAAGATTAGAAACCCTCAGATAGTCCTCACCTATGCCAATTGAGGGTAAATTCCAGCCAAATTGAGCATTAACTCTGAACAGGACTCATAGGAAGCTGAGTTTTAATATTATCCTAGTGCCTGAAGAAAAAAAACCCCGCTTCTGGTTCTCCTGGAAATTAAAGCTACACTAGAAACTTGCATTTGAAGATTAGAAACCCTCAGATAGTCCTCACCTATGCCAATTGAGGGTAAATTCCAGCCAAATTGAGCATTAACTCTGAACAGGACTCATAGGAAGCTGAGTTTTAATATTATCCTAGTGCCTGAAGAAAAAAAACCCCGCTTCAGGTTCTCCTGGAAATTAAAGCTACACTAGAAACTTGCATTTGAAGATTAGAAACCCTCAGATAGTCCTCACCTATGCCAATTGAGGGTAAATTCCAGCCAAATTGAGCATTAACTCTGAACAGGACTCATAGGAAGCTGAGTTTTAATATTATCCTAGTGCCTGAAGAAAAAAAACCCCGCTTCAGGTTCTCCTGGAAATTAAAGCTACACTAGAAACTTGCATTTGAAGATTAGAAACCCTCAGATAGTCCTCACCTATGCCAATTGAGGGTAAATTCCAGCCAAATTGAGCATTAACTCTGAACAGGACTCATAGGAAGCTGAGTTTTAATATTATCCTAGTGCCTGAAGAA
>VNJQ01006790.1:0-182766 GCA_008042515.1 Drosophila truncata | reverse complement strand
GAACTTTAATATTTACTCCCCGTTTTTGTATGGAGCTGATCCAGAGGTTTGAACGCCAAACTGTAATGCGATTTTCTCAAAATCTGTTGTTAGGATTTTATTGAAAACTTCACCAAATGATCTCTATTCGATCCCCAATATGGCCAAAATCCGACCCCTGAGAGCAAAGCTCTAGGAACTTTAATATTTACTCCCCGTTTTTGTATGGAGCTGATCCAGAGGTTTGAGCACTGTTGAGCAATTTTCTCAAAAACTGTTGTTGGGATTTTAATGAAACTTTCTGGAATAATACTTGAATAAGTGCTCCAAAACCTGGCCTACCGTGCATTGCTGCACGTCCTCTGTGGGGGGAGTAATCTTGATTTTTCAAACGGATATTTAAGGTACTTGCGATGCTCAAATCTTCCCAAACGCAAGAAAAACTATTCGTAAATTTAGTTCTTAACATGCTGCAAGTTTATTTTGTTCGAATTAGTGCCTTATTTACAAAATAATTTTAAAATAAAATATTTCTCCGTGTTCCACCCTCCCATCCCACCACATCGACGCTAACTCACCGACGCTAATTTGACGCACATATCTTATAAGCAAATTCAAATCAATGTTGGCGGGAAGCAGGAAGATAACGATAGGTTCTAAGCCGATGTTTTTTGAGACGGCGTAATGATCATACGCGTTCACCAGAACAACATGATCATTGATCCCTGAGGGATCAGTGATCAGTGATCATGTTGTTCTGAGGGATCAGTGATCAGTGATCATGTTGTTCTGGTGAACGCAACCATATACTCCCCGTTTTTGTATGGAGCTGATCCAGAGGTTCGAGCACTGTTGAGCAATTTTCTCAAAAACTGTTGTTGGGATTTTAATGAAACTTTCTGGGATAATACTTGAATAAGTGCTCCAAAACCTGGCTTACCGTGCATTTCGTCACGATGCTCAAATCTTCCCAAACCCAAGAAAACTACTAGTAAATTAAATTCTCAACATGAAGTTTATTTTGTTCAAATTAGTCCCTTATTTACAAAATAAATTAAAAATAAATTATTTCTCCGTCTTCCACTTTCCCACACATCGGCGCTAACTCACCGACGCTTATTAGACGCACATGCAATTTTGACGCTTATTTATTCTGTTCCCTCACGCGATCTGGCAACACCATTCGTCTTTCTATTGCAGCCCTGGTGCTCGACTTAAACCGATCAGCTGAATCCACTTATCGCGGCAATTTTGTTTACATTTTATGCAAAACTTTTTCATCATTTTGACAATTTCAAATTATTAAGCGAGCTCAAAAATGTCGGGCAAGGCATTAAATATTGGCGATACATTTCCCAACTTCCGGGCAGATACGAGCGAGGGAAAGGTCGATTTCTACGATTGGATGGGCAATAGCTGGGCTATCCTGTTCTCCCATCCGGCGGATTATACTCCCGTGTGCACCACGGAATTGGGCCGAGTGGCGTCCCTGATTCCTGAGTTCCGAAAGCGCGGTGTTAAACCCATTGCCCTGTCCTGTGACACCGTAGAATCGCACAAGGGCTGGATCGAGGATATCAAGAGCTTTGCCAGTGGGTTTAAAAAGTAAAGGATTGAGCCAGGTATCCGTTCTTACAGTTTCTTTTTTATCAGAACTGGGCAGCTTCGACTACCCCATCATAGCCGATGACAAAAGGGAACTGGCCCTTAAGCTAAATATGCTGGACAAGGATGAGCTTAATGCGGAGGGAATTCCGCTGACATGTCGCGCTGTTTTTGTTGTGGATGAGAAAAAGAAGCTGCGTTTATCCATCCTTTATCCAGCCACCACGGGACGCAATTTTGAGTGAGTATTTAAATATTTAATAATCGAATATTTAAAATTACATTTTCTACATTTAGAACTTATCCATTGGTTACTAATCCTATATTTTCCTTGCGATTTCAGTGAAATCCTTCGGGTCATCGATTCCCTTCACTTGACCCAAACGAAGAGCGTCGCTACGCCGGCGGATTGGAAACAAGGCGGCAATTGCATGGTGTTGCCCACAGTTAAAGCTGAAGAAGTTCCTAAACTCTTTCCCAGCGGCATTGAGACCGTTGAAGTCCCCTCCGGCAAGCATTATCTTCGCATTACACCCCAGCCCTAAGAGCACTTGGATTTCTTTCTTTCAAATGTGTCATTGTTTTTTTATTACAAAAATTATAATACAACAAAAATAATGCACAATAAAGTTTACGCGCTTACAACCGTATTTCAACAGAAATAGCGACGAACGCCTTTCTGCCAAAAGATGTGCGAAAACATTCGACTTACAAGCTAATATCTGATGATTGGGGGAATGTGACAAAATATATAAGGTCGCGTTTTGTTCTACAAAATAAATATACATTCAATATACATAAATATGTACGAGTAGAAAAGTAGGGTAAAGATATTGCAACTGGATTTGAGAATTGTAAATATAAATAAGGCCAACTCTGTACAATAACCGAAGACCAAGCTCGTGCCCGTAACCAAAGGTATCTGGAAATGAGAATAAAATAAAAGTAATTAGAGGGGAATAAGTATTGTTATAGAAACTGCATGATCTCCTTCCTAGTTACGGAAAAGAAATCATAAACAGAAGACCAAGATACGCACTTTCCCTTGTTTAAATACTCTAAGATATTCAAACAATCATCATGGGTTTGGGTGATCGTTTCCTTAAATATGTTAATGAAATGCAAACAAGTATACATGTAAAAGCTTTCGCTACCAAACAGGTTTCTCCGTGGCCGTGAATCTTACGGGAATACCGCTCTTGTATACTAAATGCAGATATTAACTTAAAGTTACGGAGGATCCATGACAAATAGGGAGACTTGATCAGAAAGCTAGTTCTAAGATCTCAATTCACTTTTAATGGACTTGTAATTGTACTTACAATTAAACTACCACATATCCCTGCATCCTTTTGCATACTTTCTGTGTCAGCGTCTGCGCTGCGGCGATGCCTGCTGAAGCATTCGCGCAAACCGTCGCACCAGGAAAGGCCACAGTATGAGGACGGCGAACCAGAGCGGAGAGATGTTCCTAAACGGCCACCAGGCTGGCTGTGATCTCGACGAAGTAGGTGCCCCCGCCGCTCCCTTTGACTTTTGGACATTTCGCACTTCGTTAACCGCCTGTTCCAGGCTGCGAACCCGCTGCTGCACACCACTCACATCGGTGTTCATGCGCGAAATGGCAGTTTGAATTTGGCGCAACAGGTCAGTGTTCTGGGCAATCGCCTGGGTCAGCTCGTGGCTGAGATCGTAGGGATCGTCGTATTCATCGTCCGATGGCTCCACAATTGCAACGCTGCTATTGCTTGTGTAGTTGTGGCTGTCATGTCCATAGTTGACGGATTTCGGGCCGTAGCCATTGGTCAATGGCGGCGAGGCATGGCCATTGGTCACCACTGGGACCGTCGTAGTAGGGCCGTTCTCTTTTATCGTTTCGGATGTGGCCAGCGGTGCCTCCTCCTCTAACTCAGCCTCACCGTTGCAGCTAGACCCGTGCTGCGGACTGTTTGTGCGTGAATGAAAAGGGGAGTTGGGATGCGACTCGGCCAACTCCCGCATGCCCGGCGATACCAGCTCCAGTTCGTCCAGATTTATGTTCCCCAGGCCATCAAGACTGCCGACAAAGTTCTGCACGTTCTCCGTAAACGACATCGTCTCAATAATCTCCTGCAGACTCTCCACGTAGCGCTGCATGGCCTGCTCCTTGCTCATATGACGGTTGTCATTCCAGGCGTCCCACTTGGCCTTGCCAACGATGTCCCAGAAGCCGGGCTTTCGCTGCAGGCAGGCGCCCTCCGTAGCCTGCTTGAACAGGCCATAGAACTTGAGCATCATGCCGGTGCTGGGCTGGTAGGGTCCATTCTTCGGCAGCCCCTTGATCACGTTCACGGCGGCCTGGAATCGTTCCTCAATGGCGGCCATTCCTGCAAGATTAGGTTAATGGTTATGATTGATTTCCGTAGTGTGCGATTATCGGACTGCGAGCGATAAGATATATGTATATACAAATTCTCAACAACTATCCGAGGCGATAATCCCAGTCCGTCGAGATGTGGTCAATAGCTCTTGGCTGACGCTTACAAATTACCTAATTATTTCGCTATTTTGCAATCCGAATAGGTGTTGCAAGCCTCTGCTCCGCTGTCTGCTCTATTGTCTCCCGTTTATTGATTCCGCTGGGCATTCATACATAGATTCGGGCGACGATTTCGGATGCGAGGCGACCGCTGACCGCTGGTGACAAAGTTCGAGTTCTGAAGTTCAGTTCTTCTGAGCTTCGGCTGAAGCTTTCCACAATATTCTTATCGACCTCGGCCAATAGACGAGAAATAATTGCGTTGTGCCTGTGCTCTCAGCTGGCGTAAATCCGAGTTGCAATCAAATAAAACTAAACAAAAACTCAAAACTCTCTCTTGTGTAGGGTTGTTGATAATATATCAATATATCGATATTTTTGTCTAAAAATTATATATTTATATCGTGATATTTTTTTTGCCAAAATATCAAAATCACGATATTTTTATTGATATTTTTTGATATTTGCCCCAAGCTGCGTGGAAATGTAACCCGTTGGAAATATGGAAATCCCATAGGGCGACCATGCCGGGCCTTTACTAGGTGGACTTGAATCATCTTATCACCACAGGTAGATCGGTGCCTTCAGAGCGGTTGGCATCCGCCATAAAATGTGTCGTTTGCGACGCTAGAAGGTTTATTGTTAAATTTGGTTACTTATGTCTTATGTATATATATTAATTAAAAATATAATTAAAAAATTAAAGTTTATAAATCTCTTTTTTATTATGCAGGAAAAACATTTTTATTAAAAAATATATATATATATATATCAAAAATATCAAATATATCGATATTTTTCGGTGATATTTAAAAATATTATCATCATATTAAATATCATCGATACGATATTTTTTCAAATATTCGACAACCCTAAATTCCATCGTTGTCCGTGGGATTTCCACGCACTTGGTCACTCACTTTTTCATTTCGTCAAAATCAGTAATCGAAGTGCTTAATTATTTGCATTATTTTTAACCAAACGCAAAGCTTTCCGAAAGCTGCTACCGTCGAGTCAATATAGTGCCAGTGCTGGCCCACGCAAAATACCCAATATCCGGAGGTTAGCGGAACGGGATAGGGAATCGCTAATCAAAAGTCGACATTGAAAGCCAGCAAGGGAATTTCACAAGAGCTGCGAACAGAGGGCGGGTGTCTGCCAGCGCGGAGAGTGACTTCATTGCAATCAAACATGAAATTTGCTGCAACGACGACCAGAGCACGACATTTTTGTACTATCGCCCAGCAGCAGAGTGTGAATAAAATACGCCCGCAACAGCCGTCGACCTTCATTCCGCGATCGGAGTTGAACATTTGCAAGCGCCGCGTGCAGCAGTTGCAGAGACAATCGTGTAGAATTTCCAAAAATTGGAAGCACCAAAGCTTCTGCATAGGTGCGTCCTGATCAAAATCGTTTCGGAACACCACAATTAGCCCCCGAGAGACAAGAAATAAACCCGAATTCTAACCTAAGTTCCGTTTGAAAAAGAAATCAATAAATTTGTGAAAAGGAACCACGTGCGTTTAGTTGCCGCCAAAGCGGAGTGTGTAGACATTTTTGCCGTCGTGTAGACTTTTTTCTTCTTCGTCTTCATCTTGGGACAGAAGGACACACTCGGCTACACGGAATCGGTTTCGATTTTTCCTTTGTTTTCTGCTGTGCCGAAGCAGGCCAAACAATAAACAAAGCAAACGTCGTCGTCGTCGTTGAGTTCAAACAAAATTCGTGAACAACGCAAAAACAGATCGGCTAATAACAACAGCAACATGCCGCGACGCAACAAAAAAGCAGGAGCAGGCAAAGGTGAGTCACACGAGGCGAAACGAGATGGCGATAGGTGTGTGTGGGAGGGGGTAAGATGTGCTGCCGGTGCAGGCGAAATTTTCACAGCTGCTTTTTCGCTTGACCTTTGCATTAGTCATTCCATTCGTCATGACTAATAAATACTGTGTACTATGCGCACTAGAATGTGTATTTCGTTGGCTTCCAAAAACAAGAGCTTTTTTGTGCCCACAACCTGTTTGGCAATATCAACCGAAATGTTTACAGTGAACACATACAAAAACAAGACGGTTTTGTTTAGTATAATATTACTTTTTAGTGAAATGTTGGCAGTGCTTTAAATTTACCTTAACAGGCTTTAAAAATTTCTAATTTAAAACAATTATCTTCATTTACTGATAATTAATTTTACTGGGTATTCAATTTGCAGAGTATTTACTGTTTTTGTGCTTTGTTGCTGTGCTGTGTTGGCACGAAAAGCTCTTCACGCGCTCAGCTGGCTACGCAACAACACAAGTAATGAACCGAATGCCAAATATATATAAACACTTGAATATATATATAATTGTATGTACACAGAGGTATTCAAACACACATGCTAACGTTCAATGCCAGCTTATCAGAATCACGCAAATGACAAAAAGTAGAATGGAATGCCTCAGTCCTAAATTTGCACGGTATCATTTTTGGTTTGATTTCAATAAAGGATCTGTATTACTCGAAATAATTAAGAATTTAGATTTAAATGTTAATTTTGGGATATTTCTCACATTTTCTTTTGGGTATTTAAAAGTTAAAGAATGCGAAATACAATATTGTAATTAAAACAAGTACTAAAATATACATAGGATTCTCTACAACGTTTTCCTACTTTAATAATTAAATTATATATCCACAATCTATATACTTATTTTACAAATACATTATTATTATTATATTATTTATTATACATCAAAAATATTTTAAAATTTATTCCATTATTATTTCGACTCTACATTTAAATTAAACATGAGGAACATCATTCTGTCGCCTACCTACTACATTTCTTCAAATTGCTTTTGAAAATCAAGAAAGACGCGGAAGTTTTCGCTCTTTAAGACACTATTTCTATCCTCTCGTTGCTCAGCCGCCTTATCGGGGTGACCTAAAAATTATGCAACTCTGTGGTTATGCAGTATGTACCTTCACTTGGGCCAGATTGCTTACTCTCCCAAATCTAATCCAAACAACTTTCAGACCGCACCAACCAACAGCTGTTTTTCTACCTCCTCCGTTGTTGGCCAGCAGCCGTAGTTACCGCATGCTGTTCGCCTTTGTGTAAAAGGTGAAAAACTAGAGGCTGAGGCGGAAACTACCTTGCCCCAAAAAGAAAACAGGCAGTGGAAAATCGCCATAATGAAAGTTGTTGTTGAGTTAGACGACGGGTTTTCTTTTCTTTCTTTGGTTTGTCGCAGTAAGAAAAAAAAAAAAAACTGGCGAGAGAAAGACGCCAAAACTTGTTGCACAACGTTTGCTCCCAAACCATATGGTCTTGAAGGTCATTGCTGTGTAGCGAACAATGTAATTGAATTTCTAATTTGAATTTTCACTACATATTTATGTGTATAAATGTGTACGTATTTAGCTTAAATTAAAATGATTACAAGCAAGAGAATGGGGAACTGCTTGAAGGCGGAAATGCTTGGCATATGGCAGAGTTTTGATGGGTTTGACAAGCACTGGGCTCAGTTCATGTTTGAAGCAGTTTGTCGGATTTTGTAGCTATTAAAGAATCGGTGGCATATTCAAGTATTTATATTTATATTTATGATATTTTTGTTTTTTTAATATTCAGTATTTTTATATAATATATTATATTTTTTGTAAATATTAATGATGGTACTTTTTTACTGATATTTGTCTATTGACCAATTATAATTTATTGTAATATATCAACTAAATCAGAAGCTTTCAATATATCAAACTTTCGTAATTTTTTGTCGCTACATCAGAAGTTATTAAAATTTAATAATTGCTGGTACCCACGTAATATATAATAGAACACGAGGGTTTTATTTAAGCTTAATTCAATTAATTAATTATTAACCCTTAAAAAATGACAAACTTAGCTATGTGTAATACTTTTTATTAAAAGTGAATTATAAAAATATTAAAACCTAACTTAATTTTTTTCCGCAGGCCGCACCAATGACTCAAATTCCGAAGACGAGTCCTTTGACAATGTCAGCGTTTATTCGCACGTTTCGGAGGTCGCATCCTCGGAAGCCACCGATGAACTGGCCAACGAGAGGTTTGAGGAGAAGTTTGAGAAGGCCCTAGAGCAGGCCACCGAGAAGTCGGCCCAGACCCGTGTTCAGGCACTGCAAGCTATTTGCGAACTGCTCATGCACCGCTATATGCCAGATTTTGTGGAGGACCGTAAAATGACCCTGATGGACTTTGTAGAAAAGAGCATACGCCGTGGAAAGGGACAGGAGCAGGTGTGGGGCGCTCGGCTCGCTCCCCTTCTGGTACTTCAATTGGGCGGCGACGAGGGATTCTCAAAGACAATGAACCAGTTCCTGTTGAACACTGTGCAGGACAAATCTGTGGGCTTCGATGCCCGTGCCAAATGCTGCACTGCCCTGGGACTGCTGAGCTTTTTGGCCTGTGAGGATGTCGGAGAGTTGGTGCAGCTAATGCAGTACTTTGAGGCCATCTTTGCCGGCAGCTATTTGCGGGGCGATGACAAGACCCCTGTGTCTGTCACCGCTGAGGCGGGTACTCTTCATGCTGAGGCTCTATCTGCCTGGGGATTGCTGCTCACACTCATACCGTCCGGTGACTTTGTTTCTCTTATGACAACTGGTCAGAACATGTTTCCGTAAGTACTCTTTGGAAGTTAGATAAAACCTTAAAAACCCCTAAAGAAAAACATACAATTTAAGCTTTATTTGATGATGACATTAGTTAATATATTTAAATTAAATCCATTACAGTTCTATCAAAAAGTTTTTGGGCCTTTTGCAATCCACACACTTGGATGTACGCATGGCCGCTGGCGAGACTATTGCTTTGATCCTGGAATCGGGCCGTGCCCACGACGAGGACTTCCTGGAGGAGGATATCGGTGAGCTCTGCGAGGCTGTCAAGCAACTGGCCACCGATTCGCACAAATACCGTGCTAAGCGTGATCGCAAGGCCCAGCGGGCGACCTTCCGTGATGTGCTGCGCTACCTAGAGGTGAGTGTTCTTCAGCCTTACATCAGAGATAGAGAGAGAGAGAGCGAGATGTTTGTGTTACACATTTATTCAAACCAAAATGATGCACAAGACTCAAAATCGAGGAAGGACTGGATTACTTCATGTCAGTGCAAGTGAACTTGAGCTCGTGCTTGCAGTACTTGGCCAAGCACTTAGAGTGATCGTGCAGCTTGTTGCGCATAATAACACAACCATTGCGACTAATCGAGTCCATGTATTCGGTAAAGCTGGGCATCTTTCGGTATGTGGTAGGAGCCGCGCTCCAATGCGAGTTGCTGCCAGATTCGACAAACTGTGAGGAGTCCGAGAAGTTAGTCTTGAACGGCTTGTACGTCTTCTCGCACTCGTCCCGCGACACCTCAAAGCCGGCGGAATTTTCACGTTCCATAGCGTTCATCACATTCGACCGGAACTCTGAGCAGGGTCCTCGTTCGGTCATCATTTTGTTGGTGTGTTGCTTAGAGTCATCCTCAGTCTTCAGGCTTTCGTATATGCCGTCCGGATACTCGTTCATGCTGCAGTAATCGATTTGATAGGTCGTGTACATGCGATTCTTCTCCAGCCTTCGGCTCAGTTCCTCTTTGGGCATGACCTTAAGGCGCTCGTACAAATCCGGGTAAACGGTGCGCAGGATCTTAAGGAAGCGATTGGGTTGCAATTTGTGGCAGTCTGTCTCCGCCGAGAAGGCCATGTGGTCCACCTGATCCTGGGTGAGCTCGGTGGGTATGAGTCGCGGATCCACCAGCTTGCCCATCGGTGCAATCCCAGTCCACTCAACGCCGCCACAGTCCTTGGCCGCCATCGGTATCTTGATCTTTTCCTCATCGATGCATTGACACTCTACGACTTGCGGAGGTTCCTGACCCCCGGGGCGGGTGAGGAACTCGTATCTTTTGGCGTTCGGCGTTACATAGTCGTGCTGATAGGTTGATAACATCATTTTGATGGCAATTTATATGAAAAGTAACCAAGACAAGAAGAGAAATTGCGCTAGGATTTTTTTTATATTTTTTCTTTTAATTTTTTTTTTTTAATTTACACGAAGAATTTTTATTAAAACATAGAATTTAGTCTGCTTTGCGTGAAGTGAAAACTACAACTGAATATTATACTTTTTCCATTATTAAATAGGAGTTTACATGCGTTGCCTACCTTGATTAAGAATTATTTTATGTTGATTTTTACAGGAGGACATTTCACCCGAAATTAGCATTCGCTTTGGAAACGAGTCTCTGACTCTGGATGCCTGGTCCATACACCATCAGTATTCGGCTATGTGCACTGTCATGGGTCCTGGTATGACATCACAGCTCCAGGAGAACGAGTTTATTCGCGACATTTTCCAGTTGGGACCGCGTCCCACCAACACGGGCATCAATGGCAACGCCAAGGTCAAGCCATCCAAGTTGGAGCGGGTAAGTTCTGCCGGCTTCTGACTTAAGCCAGTTCCCTTAACTAACCAACTAACATTATACTCTCTTTTTCGTTTTCAGCACCTCGTTAATGCTGCTGCATTCAAGGCACGTTCCATAACACGCGGAAAGAATCGTGACAAGCGTTCAGCTGTTGTTACCTAAAGCTAAACTAACCATATTTTCAACTGTGCCCCATATACAATGACCCGGAAGCATCCATCTCAAAGCCCCGATAGCCAAGAACTTTGGACTAACTAGTTAAATTTATTTAATTTTAGCTTGAATCAGGCAGAGCGTCTAGCCAAAGCTGAAGAACTAAGTCTAAATTTAGGATAATTTTTGCAAATAATATAACAAAATTGTTCTAGTTTTTAGCCGCACCAAGAGAAAGAGCCATTATTTAAATATTTTTGTCTAGCGCAACTGTAGTGGTGTTTCTCTCACTGTAAGGTAGGCGCCGCAGCTTGATTTTTATATTTTGTGAATTTTACAATTTGAATTTGCACTTCGGTTGTTATTCTACTTCAAATGGGGGCCACCGAACCCTTAAGTTGTTGATCATTATTTAATTACTACAAGTGTATACAATATCTATTTCAGCTTCAAATAGTTGCTAAAATAGCTAAATGGGAAAATACTAAAGTTGGTCATAGCTTGACTTGCTTTTATTACATGTATATTATATAAGCTATATAATTCGTACATAATATATATATATTTTGTAGTTGATACGTGTAAAATAAATGATTTTAGGCTTAAACACTAAACACAACGTTTTTTATTGAAACTCCCCGAAATACACGACTGAATCCTAAACTGCAGGGAAGGGGGATCCAGCATTAAACCAGTGATTTTGGTGTTGAAGTTCCAGCTCTTCGAGTCTTTATTTATCCTTGGAAATACGCCTATCCTTAGAGCCGCTGTCTTGGATTGAACACAAGAATTATACATATATCCGCGAAGAATTACCCCTTTGATCTTCTGACCCCACCGTTTTTGTGTAGTCGAATTAAACCTCGCGAATCCTCCGGAGATTGCAAAGCTTAGTGAGGAAAGGCAGTGTGTCATCAATGATCTCGGCTGAGTCCGGTTTAGACTGCAGAAAAGACCAGAACTGAATCAATATTATTCACCAAAGTTAAAATATAATTTGATGTTTTAAGATATATCGGAATCTCCGGTTCGAAAGGAAATTATTGGAAAGCACGAATAAATTAAACATTATTTGAATTCATTTAATTTTTTATATAGATAGTTAAAATTTTCGTTTATACCCTTGCAGGGTATTATAATTTTGGTCAGAAGTTTGCAACGCAGTGAAGGAGACATTTCCGACCCTATAAAGTATATATATTCTTGATCAGGATCAACAGCCGAGTCGATCTAGCCATGTCCGTCTGTCCGTCTGCCCGATTATACGCAAACTTGTCCCTCAGTTTTGAAGCTATCTGAATGAAACTTTGCAGGTAGTCTTCTATATACTCTCACTCCTACATAAGTCGGAACGGGCCGGATCGGACGACTATATCATATAGCTGCCATAGGAACGATCGGTAAAATTTTTGAAAAAAAATTATAACTTTGTCAGTTTTCAACATATAATCACCAAATTTGATATTTGGCCATTTATTATTGTTTCAGAATTTCGTATTAAATTTCATGAAAATCGGAGGACTATATCTTATAGCTGCCATAGGAAAAATCGGGAACAGTAGGAACAATCGGCAAAATTTTTGGAAAAAAAAATCTATAACTTCGCTGTTTCTCAACATATATTCATCAAACTTTAGATTTGGCCACTTAATATTGTTCCAGAGTTTTGATTTAAATTTCATGAAAATCGGACGACTATATTCTAATGCTGCCATAGGAACATCACCGAAATAATAGAAAAAATCATAACTCGGTTGTTTCTCAACATATTTTCATCAAATTTGAGATTCGGCCATTTAAAGTTATCTTAGAATTTCGTTTTTAATAACATAGCTCAATTGTAATCTGCAAGGGTATATAAACTTCGGTAAGCCGAAGTTAGCTTCCTTTCTTGTTTTAATTGATTGGAGCACCAAGCATGAAAATAGATAAACAATTGTTTCAAATGATTAAAAATTTTGCATATTATTTGAAGGTCCCCTAAAATATAGATGAAATAAAATAAATTCTGTTTATAAGTTTTATAAATTTTTAATTATTCTTTAATTGTTTGTTTTTTTTATCACAAAAATTGTATGGTATCTTAAATTATATATGTTGGATTTTGCTTTTCTCTTCTCTTAAGGATTGTGTATGTTTTACTTTGCTTTCGACAAATCGGGTGTGTAGCAACTACAATAAATTGCATATATATGTATTATGTATATATGGGCGCCACATATATGTGTATGTTTATATAAATTAGCTTCTTAAATGGTTAACTTAGGATTTAATACGAAACTTATGCCAATCGAATACAAAGTAAAACCGTATGTATTTCGCTTATTTTAATATTCGCCAAGTACTTGTTCCAAGGATGAAACCGAATATGAAATGGATGAAATCGAAAATGCCTTCATAAATTATGTTATAAGTAAACGAAGAAAAAAATTAAAGTTAAACACTACATGTCAGCATTATGGGCTGAATTACAGGCGCATATCATCAGCTGATCAGCTCATCTGGCTACTTGGCAACACGTTCATATACTCATCATAATCTCAAGAAATTCTCGGTTCTCTACTGACCTACGCCTCTTACACTACATATAATATTTGGCTTCTTTTAATACATTTCGCTTTTGGAAATCTGCATAATGATAATTTGAGAGACGAAATTGACTCGCTAATCGAAACGCTAACGTGTTAGCTAAACCTATGTACACGGTTGAGGATATTGGGGGAGCGGGCGGGAGGAGACATCCCCATAAACTAATAATTGAGCATTGAGCAAAATGTGTGCTAAACGCATTCTAAACTAAGGTAAGTAAGTAGGGTTTTAATGTCTGTAAGTTCAGCTGCTGTGTGTTAGGGGGGACCGATCATCTTAGGAGGCCTGTGCTCCCGTCCTAGCCGCAGCCGCTGTTGAAGTGCTGGCACTGCTAACTTCCTCGCAAATGGTGTGCAGCTTCTCCATCTCCGAGCTGGTCACTATATTAATCGAACTGACCTTGGCACGCTGATAGGCCACCACTGTGTTCTCGCCCAGACACTTGACACACACGTAGCCAATGAGGACGGCGATGCCAACGGTCATAACGCGTACCAATGGATCCACGTACATCTGGATGACGACCCAGGCAGTGGCCCCAGTCACACACATCAGGGTGATCAATATAACCGTTTTGGACCAATGCTGAATGGTGAAGCCCTTGTCCCATTCGAGCCTGCAAGGAAAAGAAAAGATTTTGGTTTAGAGGGGTAGCAGAAACTATACCTATAATGTTACTTATATATATTTGTGATGAATCAGACTCATAACTTAGGACAAAAAGCAAATGCATCAAACACACTGACTTGAAAATCGAAAAAATAAGAACAAAATGTTCTTAATCTTCTAGTTATTTATTTTATTTTGTATCGACAATTTTATTATATGATATAAATTACGTTTCAAATATAAAGCCAAGCCAAAGTTAAGAATATTGACAAATATTGACATCGAAAAATTAATAACCGCATATTAATGAAGTTATTAGAAAAATGGAAAGTCAGTACTCACTTCTTGGACTTCTCAATCTCGTAGGGATGCCCACAAACCTTGCACGATAGCTGAGCCTCCGAATTGCTGCAGCTTTCCACAAGCCAACGCTTGAGGCACTCGTGATGCACTGAACTCACGTCGCCGGTGCAGCGGCAGGGCTGGATTAGAGGCTCTGGCTTATCGCTGTCATAGCAAATCCAGCAGTCCTTCTTGGCCAAGAACGATTGGCCCTCTTCGGGCGACAAATTGTTGGTATCCGCATTGAGCGTGGGTATCGATGGGTCGATTTGGCGCGAGAGTAGTTTGCGGGGATTCAAGATCCATAATTGTTCGGGCGCCATCGAATTCCACAGGCAGCAGGGAAACCACAGAGCAACTCCGATCTCGGCAATGCGGAAAATAATGTCATGCCAGTTTCGCGAATTAACAGGAACCCTATTTAGTTAAAAAGAGAAGTGTGAAGCAGATGTTTTGGTAAATTAACAAAAAGCTTTTGCACTTACTTGGCCTTCCAGAAATCGCCCAAAGTTTCAGAAGTGAGAAAGCCCACAATCACAATTAGCATCACAGCCTGACTCAGCAGCCCAAATCGCGACTGATGCAACTGCGAGGCATTTACGATCGCCTCGCTGGGACCAAGGATCTTTCCCGTCTGATCATAAACGAAGCCTCCGCGTAGCTTGAAGAACACCTCCACGCCGTAGATGAGGAAGAAGACCACTACGATGAGGAGTAATACTGCATAGCATCCGTTGAAGATGTGGGCGTAGTCGCGTCTTTCCGCGTTGATCAGTGAGTTAAAGACCTCAATGCCAAATAGGCTGTACAGGAAGAAGTTGAAGGCCACAAAACCGAGGAAGCTCTTCGAGAGGAACTGCGACTTCTCCCAGCGAATGTCGCGCAGGTGAAAGATCTGTAACGACCAACGGCACAAATGTGAATGAATATAATGAGTAACCAGGTTCTCCTCCTCCTCCCACAGTTTCCATTTCATTTTCGGTTCTAGTGTACGTACTCTCGCCTCAAAACTTAATTAATAGCGTTCGCCTATCGGGAGGGAGGCAGGCCCCAAGATACGTTCCGCAAAAACAATTGAAATTGGCCAGAGACTTGCGGGTGCAAAAGTACTCGACTCGTTATCGCAACTGGCAAGTGCAAGTGAACTTCGGATACATGGTAAGAGCGAAGCACAATGGTGCTTGGTCAGAGAGTTTCCCCCAGTTTCCCCGTCCAGTTGTCGGAGCGATCAAATAAGTTATATTGCTACGTCAGACTGTTCAATCGCCATTTTTGCTGATTAGACCTATTTAGTGGTGGACTCGTGACTAGGAAATTATTACCTAGCTTTGGTTTATCGCAGAAATTTATTAACTGTGTTCTTATACTTAGTAGTGACAATACGTTATCATTATTTAAATGCGTTACGCTAGCCAGAAGCTTAGAAAAACTGGGTGCAATTTTGTTTAACTTTGAAATTGAAATAGGCCAATTGTTGTCATTTACTCTTAGAAACTTTTCTATATTTTTATACCCTTGCAGGGTATTATAATTTCAGTCAGAAGTTTGCAACGCAGTGAGGGAGACATCTCCGACCCTATAAAGTATATATATTCTTGATCAGGATCAACAGCCGAGTCGATCTAGCCATGTCCGTCTGTCCGTCTGTCCGTCCGTCTGTCCGTCTGTCCGTCTGTCCGATCAGTTTTGAAGCTATCTGAATGAAACTTTGCAGGTAGTCTTCTATATGCTCTCACTCCTACATAAGTCGGAACTGGCCGGATCGGACGACTATATCATATAGCTGCCATAGGAACGATCGGTACATTTTTCGAAAAAAAATTATAACTTTGTCAGTTTTCAATATATTTTCACCAATTTTGACATTTGCCCATTAATCATTATTCCAGAATTTCGATTTAAATTTCATGAAAATCGGACGACTATATCCTATAGCTGCCATAGGAACAATCAGGAAAATAATAGAGAAAATTATAACTTCGATGTTTCTTAACATATTTTCATCAAACTTGAGATTTAGTCACTTAATATTATTTCAAAATTTCGATTTAAATTTCATGAAAATCGGACAACTATATCCTATAGCTGCCATAGGAACAATCAGAGAAAGAATAAAAAAATCATAACTCAGTTGTTTCTCAACATATTTTCATCAAATTTGAGATTCGGCCATTCAATGTTATCTTAGAATTTCGTTTTTAGATTTATACTTCAATTGCAATCTGCAAGGGTATATAAACTTCGGCGAGCCGAAGTAAGCTTCCTTTCTTGTTTTCCCTTTCTTAACTAAAGAGGACCGTTTACTCAATCATTTATGAAACAAGCTTAGTCACGTTGTGTGTGCAATAATCTAAAATCTATATATTAATTGGTAAAGCTTTTTATGGGTAAATGCCTCATTTTGAAGACCACTAAGAAGCAAACTTTCGAATCCTTAACTAGAAAGATTAGCATTTTTTTTAATTTCTCAAGTTGTCTTAATGCAGTGTAGATGAACTGGATTTAACCCTCATCTTGGTGCAAAGGGAGAACTCTGGTTTTGCTTCAAGTAACATTTTAACATTTTATGTATTCCTACTTCTGTTTTAATGAAAAATATATTTTTTATGGTTTTCAGCAATTACCACATCTGATTAAATATCTGATCAACGATGCGATACCTTCCGCTAGGTATATTATTTTTCTAGTAGGTGATGTTTTCTTAAAAGCAAAAGGTTTAGATATCATGATCATATTTTCTATGACTTGCTTTTACTCTTTCACTCTTTTGTTTTCAAGCTAAACGTCTTAGTGATTTTACATCCTAGTTGTGTGCCATTTCTCCAAGGAACACTGTAGGCTTACGCAAATAATCTTATATAGACTAGACCCACACTCACCTCGGCCCACATGCAGACAATCAGGGAGGCGCAGGTCATGAGCAGTGGGTAGTAAGCGGACATCAGGGTAACTGCCCATTGTGGCTGCAAATCCAACTGAAAATACAAAATCGCAGATAGGGGTAAGTGCAATGATCAAATCGTAAGAGATGGAATTACTTACGGGAGTGGTGAAGTAGGCTCCGCGCAGAGAGGCTGCCACAAAGACCATAAAGTAAAGCAGCTTCTGGGTGGTGATGCGGCAGGCGCGTAGAATCGAGGGCTGCTTGAGCCTCTGATACTCGGCCACAATGCAGATGAGCAGCTGGATGACCGAGACGAGAGCCACTACATAGAAGACAGTGGAGATGCCAACATAGTAGGGTAAATTGAAGATGTCGCACTCGTTGCCCGCATAGCGAATGTCACAGACGCAGGTGTTGTTGACACAATCCCCACGTCCGGAGCAGCTGAGATCGTTGTCCGGCGTGAAGGGGCCATAGATGCCCCCGGCAGCCGCCTTGCTGTGGCCATTCCGCATCTGGCTGGACACTGCCGCCTCCAGCGGCGATTGCAGAACTCGCTTCGAGCAACGCATTAAGGTATCCAGGCTGGGTAGCATTCTAAATTAAATCAACTGCAAATAGAGACCAGAGAATCGTTCGGTTAGTCGGGGGTGTCAACTTAATTAATACATCGGCAGAGCATCAAGGTTGGCAGATGGATGGCCAACAAAAACACAAACAAGCTCCCCTAAGGGGGGCAAAAAAAAAGGGTGTGGGGTGTCGTTTAAATAAACATTGAATTTGTTTTGTTGTCTGGCCCGGCTGCTCGCTCTAAAAGCAAATGCAAATGTTTGCACAGCCGACCCCGGCCTGGGCCGCTGACATCAGGGGTACTCCTTGTGCTTTGACTCAAGCAAAAACAGAGAATCAATTTTCTGATTTATTCGCTTAGCAGAAAACATGCAAAAGAAATACTTTACCCTTTAAAATATGTCTGAAGATATAAAATAAAACCCTAAAGGTTCTACATTTCAGGGTAAATTAATTTCTATTTCACGATATCAAATTAACACGATATTTTGTGGCATAGACATATTTTAAAGAGAATCCAAGAGCCAGATTTTTTAATAAAAAAGCCTAAAGTGTGTTTATCAGAAATTAATTTAAATACATTAAGGACCTAATAAAAGATTTGGTTTAAACAATCAAATACTTTCAAAAATCACAGGAAATTGTCAGAAATGGTTTTGGGTTAAAAAAAAACTTTAAATGCGGTCAAAAAATATTTCAGAATTACATTAAAAATCCCAAACAAATTAAATTTTCCTTAAGTTTTCATACCAAATATATCATAAATAATTTAAATATTTAGTTTTAAGTTTGACTCCTTCGATATACAGATATTACGATACGATACAATATTAAACAATATTTAAACCCATTTTCAGCCCACATTGCTTAACCCTACTCGGTGGACTGACAGTGCCCGTGCCCAAGGGTGCTGGGTGCTGATGGAATACGAAAGAATATTGCGGGAGGGTAAAATGGCAAAAACAATGCCAAATGGGCCTTTGACATTATTATGCCAGCAACAATTCTCAGCCAGCCACAGCCGTCCGTCCATCAATCAAAAGGCACACACATCGTCGACATCAGAAATGGCGAGAGAGCGAGGCATCGATAAAAATGCCTGCCAGCAACTTGACACCCACAATATCAAATAGATATACATATATAACAAAAAAATAAGCCATCCAACATTGGGACAGCAGGCATCATGGCAATCCATTGAGCTGTCGTTCTATATTAACCAATTGAAATGCACGAGACTCGGTGGTCAAACCCATTGATATATACATTTTGAGAGAACGAGAATCGAATATTCCTCATTCCTTTAAATTGGATATTAATTACACTTAAATGTTCAACATGTTTTGCTAATGGCTACATTTGTTTTTAATTGTTATGGGCTTGTTGTTTCCGTCACAGCTTTTATGTCAAGAGAGATCGCTCTTTATCACTGCTCGGATTGATAAGAATCCTTTCTAAGAATTTAAGAAATAAAATTCGTGACTCGTACTACGTAAGCTAGGAAAATGGTAATAAAGTTTATAAAGAAATATACAAATGTTAAGCAAAGCTATTAAATTGATTTATATTTATAAATATTACTCTGCTGCCAGTTTGCTGTGCATCTTAAATTCTCGGCTTTAATGGCTTGGGTTGATTAATGTATAATTTGCAAAGGGAAAGATACAAAGCTTTCTAGGGCCTACAGAGTAAAAAATAACGGATATACACCCTTTTAGATAAACGGGTTTGTTCATAAATCAAGTTTGCCACATTTGGGAAATCCTTTTTTAGACAAACACAAATAATATAATAAGCCGAGGGGCGCACGGGCCATAAATAAAGTGTTAAGGTTAGACGTTAGGCACATAATGATGTTTTTTCCATTTTAGTACGTTATATTAGTTTTGCTTGCTGTTGCCAACAACAAAACGTCGACTTTGACGGCGACAAACGGACGACGGCGATAAGATAAAGTTAGCCAAAAGTCAAAAGATAGAGCAAAATTTTAGCTCAAACTGTGTGCAGTAGTATCGTTGAGTGGATTTTTATATAAGTATTTAATTTAATTAAAATTCAATGGCTTGACATTTGATAACTGAATTTTGTGTTGTTTTTGCCGTTTTATTTGTGATTATTACAACGCTTGATAAGGCAAACCAACACGTTTTATATATATTTTGTACTCAATAACTGCAACTAGGATAGATAAGTCTATGAGCAATCGATATTGCAATACAGATAACGCACTTGAGTCTATATCATATTTTTTTGATTTTTTTCAGGTCTGAGTCATAGGGTTTACACTAAATTCCTTTAAAAAAAGTCTGAGCTATGATAAGGAATTATCAAGGCTTCCATTTGAATATTACTTCTGGAAGTCACTGTCCGTTCTTGGAACAAAGCCCGCTGACAGGAGGACCCCAGGGATATTTATTGGAGCGGAAATATTAGCTAGCATTCACCATGGCCGAACCAAGACAAGGGGGCAGGTAATCAGTGGCCCAGATGGTCTGATAATGGGCACCCACCATTATAATAAATTTAATTCCTCTGCGTTTCGCTTTCGGTTTCATTTGTTGCACAGATGACGATCATGGGGAAGCCAAGACCGGGGCATTTTCACTAGTTTCTGCTTGGTTGGAGCACTCCTCCTCTTTCCCCTTCAATGGTTGTATGTATTATTACAGCACACAAAAATAGCACGCAAAAGCACAAAGGCGGATATATTTATGAGCTGCAAACATATGTGGTGTTCAGCTAGTGGAACGCGGCACCGATGATCATCGCGCGAGCGGTAAAGTTTTCAGACTGAAGTGAGTACATTTACAGCCGATCTTCACTGCGTGTGAGTCCATTATAGCATATAGTAGCTCAAACATTATAGTATATTAGTGCCTCTCACACTCTCTGCTGTTCAGCTACTCTCTTCCACTCATGAATTGAATTTGAGTAGCTTTGGAGGAGGCAGTTCAGTTCTTCGTTCCTCGAGTGCCGGCTACTCGTATCTCTTATTAACTCAACACACCAACTCGGCAATTAATTTCCATCACGAGTTGGCGGCGCGCGTTGGCATTGGCTTAATAAATGTATCCATAAACAAACAGAGAAATTCCTGCCAATTCTTTTTTGTATCCTAAAGAAGAAAAGTTTCTGGAAATTGAAATAAATTTAATTTGCCACATGGACAAACGGCCTACGCGGCGCTCTGCCTTTGAGCAATTAATAGAAATATTTTGAATTGTAAAACCCAGCTAAACAGCAAATTTAAATGCGAAAGCAGGAAAACATTACTTATTATTATATTTGCATATTTTTTAAGACAGAACAACACGTACTTTAGTTAATAATATATTTTTGTCCAATAAAACTTGAGGCCCAGCTATAAAAGACAACTTCAAACGAGAGTTCGGAGACTTTAGAGGTGCTAATTTGAAATTAACTACCCGAAATTATATACTGTGTATAATCTGTACACTAAAAATAAACACTAAACGTAATAATAGTATAATTAAATGTTGCATAAATTAAAATAATTGCGTTGTTATCAAAAGAGGTTTAAAATGAATTGAAAACTATGAATAAAATTAGTTTAACTCTAAAAAAACCAAACCAATCAAATCATTGCATACTTTTAGACACTTTTACAATAGATTTCAAAACTCCAGAACTACCTTTAACACTCTTAAACATCTACATTTTAAATTAAATCAAATTAAAATGTAATCCTTTAGTTGAAGCAGAATATAAAAACATATTTAACCATTTTTGAACCTCCTCACGCTGCTAATCAAAGAGTGTGACTTCCCCGCAGTGTCAAGCTAGTTTCTTGGTTTCTTTACACAAAAAAACTCAATTTTTGAAACTAGTTTTTCAACGCCCGCCAGCTGAGTTACAGCCAACTGGTTTATCTGATCTAGGTAGAGCTTATTTGGAGGAGAGCCCCAACGTTGCTCTGAGCTACGAAGCTCAAGCTCAGGGCTCTTGGTTGAACGAACGCTGCTCGCCAGTGTTTTATTTACACGTACTCGCTTGGCAAACATTAAATGTTGATCACGTCACGATAAAATATAAGCCCTCTCCCAGCGATTACTATCCGATGTGCGCTGCTTCTGTTGTCTACAGCACTTTAGATTAGGTTCTTTGAACTGCACGCAACTAGAACTTGTTCCGATAATTAAGGAGCAAATAATTCATAGTAATTTTAATTTGATTATGCGCCTCAGGTGCTCAGATATATAGAATTTGAAATAATAATCTAATTGCTACGCTACAAGTTCAAAAGTGCGCGACGAGTATATAGATGTGGCGTGGCTGTCCACGCCCATTAACCAGCGTGTAGTAAGCACTTGAAAACGTCGAAAGGAAATTATAAACATTTGCCTAAAAGGGCAAGTTTACGAAAGGAAAGTTTTCGGATGTTTAAATGGAGGGAGAGTCTTTCCAAAAAAAATATTGCAATAAAACAATTAAACCGGTGAGAATCTTACAAAATAAACATATATGTTTAAGGTTGAGGAATTCTAAATTGACTAACTGCGACACTCGAGGTCTAGGTGAGCATACTGATTGATAATAAATTGAACAAATATATGGAGAGAACACACCACCTAACCCAATTGAAAAGCAAACTCACGGCCTTCAAATTAAAATTGAATTAACTTTCAAGTGACGCCGGACTCTGCGCCTAAAATTTTGCCAGTTTGGCGTACATAAGTCAATTAATTTCCATTTAGCTATCATTAGCGTTCATTAAAAGGAAAATTGTTGACTCAAAGGCAACATCATTCCATGAAACGTGAAACTTTCAAAGCTGCTAATTGGGGCTATTGTGAAGTGAGGGGAAGATTTCGACAAATCGTCCTCAGTTGGTAATTTCTCAACAAACACGAGAGAACTCACCTGGAAAGCCGAAATGAATAAAAGTGACAAAATAATTACTTTTGATTAAATCTTATTTAATAATTAATAACTGGCGTTTCTTTTCAGGTTTCCTTTCCTCTCATCTAGTTAAATCTGCAAGAACTGGTAGGGAACTGGTTTGAAGCCGGTAAAATGTTGAGAAAACTAACTTAACCGGCTTAAAAATTGCTGCGATTTTTACAGGGTTGCAAATATCTATTTTATTAAGGGGGGAAAGGTCGTGAAAAATATCCCCGGAAAATAGTAATGAATGGTGGGAGTTTAATGTCTAAACTTATGACTTAAATATTGGTGGGAGTATGACTAATAGCTCTTTTTTGAGCTCCGAAAGTGTATTGTTTGTTTATAAGTTTAATAGTTACTTTTTGTAAACAATTCAAAAATAAATAGTTCGTACTTTGAATATTGATAGTTTCAGAGCAAAGTAATCATGAAATAATTAAGTACAGATAACTATAAATCCCAAGCTTGTTGAAATTACTTTAAATACGTCATATTTTATGGATTTTCTTATCGCCAAAAATGTCTTATAAATTGAACCTCTTAAATTAGGTATAGTCATACTAACCAAGCTGATAAAAAAATTTAAGACAAGAAATTAAACAAATTGACTCATGTTTTACCGCATTATGACGACATTTTTATAAAGAGTTCCAGCCTTCTTGAAAAAATGATTTGATAAAAGCTTTACAAGGTAAACGCCACACATAAAATTTATCTTATAAAATATCGAGAATTTGTGTAGCAATTCCCAACAATTACAAAAATCCAGAATCCAGAAATAATCAAGAATATATGGCTTAATCATATATCAACTCAATCAATGATACTACTAGATATTTGCATAAATAGTTTATCGCAATCATTCGAAATCTAAAATTCAAATTAATTAACAATTGTTAAGGCAAAAACTATTTTATAGAATATATTTTCATGCGTTTTACATACTAATTGAATATTACATGCGATTTGTAACAATTCTAGGGGAACAACACCTTCATCTAAGTACTCACAAGGAATCCATTTGGGTAAACGATTTTTAGAAGATTTTTGAGGGACCTGATTATATGAGTGCAAACTTTGACCCGCTAAGCTGTGCTAAGCGTAAGCTGAAAGAGAAGCGCTGATGTTAGCTACATTGTATATTTTAGGTAAAATGTAACCCGCAAATGCCAGATATTGATAAAAAATACCAGTAAGTCATCCTAAAAATCTCCCGAAATCAAAGACAACAAGAATGGAATAATAATAATAATAATAATGCTTCAAAGGATGACATTTGCTTCATTTGAGACAACAAATTTAAGAATGACGCTAAAAATGAAGATTTGAGGTTAAAATATCCTACATATAGGTCCTTATATCAAGTATATTATTTAAAGGAATAGCGATATCAACGCAGGAAGAATATTTAATGAGCCCACAGTCCTAACCCTATTAAATATATTCTCATTCTGGGCTGCCTAGTTATGCATTTCCCACCCCAAAAGCTGCCCACTTTCACGTCGCGTAATTTTATACGGAATACAGAATTTTCTGCCTACATTTACATATTATATTCCCCTTGGTTTGGCTCGTATACATATATCCTCTTGCTGTCCCCGTGACTGGGTTGTTTAGCGCGTGCCGTCGGCATTTGGAAAAGCAGAAGACATGCCAACAAAAGCCAACTGAGCTGTGAGCAATATAAACGAATTAAGTAAGTGGACGATGATGTCTCGCAGAAATTGACTTCTTGCACTGACCTGCCCTCGATTTCGTGCAGCGGAAAATTGCGAGCGTTGCAGAAAAATCACAAGTGTAAACAGAAAAATTTAAATATATATGTATCCTCTATACATAACATACATATGCCCTCACACGAATGTTACTCAGGGGATACCAATTAAACTGATTGAATCACTCTTAAATGAAACGCTTTGGCATTGTCAGACAAGGTGGCGGTAGGGCAAAGTGGGTGCAGATTGGAAAAGTGAAAATGAACACACAATTTCGACAGTACAGTGAACTTTGAATAGAGATTCTGAAAGCCCATGTTTTAACATTGATTTAATTATAACATTAGCTTATTTTGCGGTATAAGAATATAAGAACATTTATTACTAATATTCTAAGTGTACACTTATATCTATTTTGTTTTTTATTATTTTATTTAAATACGGGTTAATTCGTTATTAATTTAAGCTGATTAAACCTCGGAGTTTACTAAAAATGCTCAAATACTAATTATTTGTATTAGATACTAATTTTATTCTTTATATTTTTGAAGCCGCTAAAAGTATGCAATGATTTAGTAACACATACTTATGGATGTGCATTCTATAGACGCAACACCTGAAACTGGTATTTCTGCTGCGCAGATACACATGTTGAGTCCTAGATATACTAGCTTATCTAGATATTACCTAGCCATTGATAGCTCTACACGTAGTGCTTCGCTGGCGTTTATCAGCACTCTTCGAATCGTCGATTCATTGTCTCGATTCACACTTGCGAATGCCGCATCATTTCTGACCGTTTTGTCATTGAAAGCAAGGGTTTCCTGTACCCGCCAATCAGATTTTGGGTGCAAGTAAATAGACACAAATATTTATTCGCAGACGCCCAGATAATTTATAGTTTTTGTGTGGCTAAAAATGATAAAAAATATGTGTGGAAAAAAGCAACAACGATGAAGGTACCACAAAGCACAGCGAATCGAAGTGAATGAACGTAGGTAGGGGTGTGTGTGTTTCTTTGCGCCAGTATATGTATTTGTTGGAAGCCCGTTACTTATGGCGAATGACGATGTGCAGAAGAGAGGGCGAAGAGAGAGGCGCTCAAATTATCATTCGCTCGGTGCGAGTTAAGTGCAATTTGGGTGCAAATGTACTGGGCGAAAAGTGGGCGGCGCACAGTGGAACAAAAGAGAAAGAAAGTGGGCACACACACACCGTGAAATGTCAAGGTTAAAATGCATTATTTGAGACAATACTAGGGAATGGACTTATATTCTATGCAGGTTTTTGAATATTCTTAGCAACAATGCTAGACAGCAATCCCAAAAATCAGATTTTTAGTTATATGTTTATCCGTGGCGAATAATATTGGCAATGATTCTATGAATATAAAAAACAAAAGTCTAATAAATATTGCACATGATATAAGATCAATATTTATTACAGCGTAATTACTGGTCATGTAAATACAATTCTTGATTGTAGACAAGGTAATTGGAGATAATACTGGTTAGATGAGAATTTAAGTCTATGGGTGAGGTAATTTATTTTGAATAATTAAAAATATTTTAAGGTTTGTAATGGGAAGTAATTTCCAATTAGACATTCTTGATAAATCTTTTTTTTACTGTGCAACAACATATCAGATCGTTGTCTCCCCCCAGTTGCGTGTATGTATTGTTTATATCCGTGAGTCAGTTGTTCAGCACTGTGCACCTGGAATCGCTCGTTAATGAGTCAGAACTCAGCACGCGACAATGCAAGAATTGGTAACTCGCACAACATTATGAGCGAGTAAATTATTATGCTTTTGTTTTTTCGCAAGAGGCCAGGTCCAAGCGCACTCACCTAATACTTTTCGCAAACAAAAATAAGAGTCCAGAAAACGGCTAAATACTGTGTGTCCCAGATGATGTGGCTTCACTAAGGTACTATCTGGTGGTCCACTTATTGCATTACATAAATAATCCCGATCCTCAGATTGTTTTTTGCACTTTGTTGTTTTTCCTTAGTCACATCCTTTTTGGGGACGCGCAGTTCCAGTTTCCAGTTGGCTTGGGTCGCCTTGCCCTTCCACTTCGCGCAGCACCAATTGCTTGTGCTCTAAACTACTAAAACTACACAAGTACTGTCACTTTCGAACCCAACGATGGGTAGTTTGTTTTTCTTCGCGGAATTAAATTATATATCTTTTTTCGACTCGCGATAAAAAATAATGTCAAGACTAGAGATGCAAAGACGCAGAAGTTGGTATCGATAAATTTACTATCGATACTTTTGTGAATATAACCACGGCCAGTGTTACCGTTTCCTATAATATTAAAAAATCTATAAAAACTAAATTTTTAGCTTTTCCAAATTCGTTTATTTTTGTAATAAAAATTATGTTTAGTTTGATTTTGGTTTCGTTTTAATTCCAGCGAATTTTGTCAATACATTGGCAGTGGTACTTCATCATACTGTTGTCTAAAATATAACGGTATTTTTCTACTTTAATAAAAGTTAAAGTATGAAAACTACTGTGGCATTATGAGTAATATATAAATATATATTTTACTATTTCTAATTATGGAATAAGTGAAGGCATTATTTTTAAATTATAAAAATGTAAGTAGGAAAATGCAGTCATTTGTGTTGTTGGAGAAGTTACAACATAAATAAATATCTAATATAATTTCATGTTGATCATTTATGTTTATTATCCGAAAAAAACCATATATTTAATAATCTTTTAGTTATGGCTCTACTATTTTTTAGGCCGAAGTCTGCGTCTTGTAATAATAAAAACAAACTTTAGCGAAACAAATGTAAATGCAGGTACCAATTTTGGTAGCTCTTCTCCTTAGTCGATGGTGATCTATATGGGATCGACGATGCTTCGTCCTGCCACTTACATCCTTGGTTGGCCCTAATACTATACTAATCAAAACATCAATTGTTCTTAGTTTCGTAGGGACGACCGTTTGCTTTTATAAACTTGAGGCAAAACATTAATAGAATGTATTCTCGATCCAATTGCTAGCGTCCCTAGAGTTGCGACACTACTTATTCAAATAATATATTTTTATTTAGCTCTCGATAAAATAAAAAAACTTCAAATCTTTCCGTGTCTTCATTGAATTTAGTAAAAAATCAAAGTTTTTGTGCACCTTGCCACTGATTACTGGAACTCAAAATGTAAACACAACAATATCCGATCCATTTTGTACTCCTTGATGATCAGCGTCCTGTTTACACGGATAAGTTAAAACTCAGCTTCTGAAAATACCCTTATAAACGTTTCTGAGCCACAAGTAAATCACAAAGTCCGAACGTTTTTACGTTAAATTACAAAGGGAATTCGCTTTATTACCAAATCAAGTTCTACTTATTGTATGCACATATTTAGAAGTTCCTGAAACGAAAAACAGAGATGGGTTAGGAACCTGTCGGGCCAAAGAGGGGGTAATCAAGTGACTTACTTGGTAATGAGGCCGTCCTTCTTGGCCAGACGCACGATGCAGTCGTCGGACTCGCCCATGCGACGGATCTCACCGCAGATGGCGTAGGTCTTGGAGCCATCGGTCTGGCGGCCGGTCTCGGGGTCCACATCGACGATGCTCAGCTGCACGGAGGCGTGGTCCTTAGCGTGGATGATCCTGTTCGACGCCGAGCTGCAAATTCAGGAGAGGAACGGGTAAGAACTCGGCGGCAGAAATGCGCGGGGAACACGTGTTTTACTTACCACTTGCGGGGCACGTACAGATCAACATTCTCACCGGCGTCGTTCTCCATTTTATGGGGCTGCAAGATAGACAAAACAATTAGGATACCATTTACAAACTTTTCGTGGCCCGAACGGCCGGTTAACTCACTTTTTTGTAGAAATTTACAAATCTAGCGACACTCGTCAGTGGAGGCGAAAAAGAGAAAGAAACAGCTCGACGTGAAGTTGGCTGCGCTGCGAGCAGTGTTGCCAGTTTAGCTTATTATAAGCTAGTTCTAGCATATTTGAAAATGGAAAAGCTTATGTAGCTTGCAACTAGCTATAGCTTTACAAATAACCTATTACTCTTCATCTAACATATTGCAGCAAAATGCAGCAATTTTATAAATAATATTCCAAAAAATAACAATTTTGATTGATGCAAATATTCTGAACACATGTTGCTGACACAAAAAATTATTTATTTTTATTAAAATATTTTCAAACATTGATAAAATTAAGTTAGGAAAAAGATTCCCTTTAAGGCTAAAAACGGCAAGCAGTCACTTACGTTTTTGACAATCATACCAATCCTTCTTCATACAAATTTTTAATGAGGACAAATTAAAAACGAAATGCTACAATTAAAGACTTTGTGGAAGGTATTTGGAAATTCAAATTAATTAAAATAATAACTTAAATAACATAATATTTATGAATGAATGTTTTTTTGTAGCTATTTTTGTCAATGCGAGCTGAAAGTGAAGTTAGCGGACCAATTCTAGGTATTTTTTAATTACAAATAATATTACAAACTATAATTAAAATTAAGCACTTGTTCATTGTAATATTATCATTTAACTTTAATGGAAAATAAAATAAAATTAGATAGATAATGCGAAAATATCGATCGAATGGTAGCTTAGTACGTATCTCCAGTCGTGTGTATTTTTGTCTTTCACAAACGGTCACACTCACCGAGCCAGTAGGCTACAAATTCGCGACGGGAAAATTATATTGCATATAAATTGGTGCATCAAGTAAATGTCTCAGATTCTCCACAAATAATTGCACCGATTTCGGATTTACTCAGCTTTGCTGAAGACAGAACGTGAGTATTGATTTTGGGCCAAAGTCAGTCAGTCAGGCGTGGAATGGGACGCGGGGAGCGGGGGAACTTCTTTGACCTCGCTCGGTGTCAGCACCGATTTTCGTCAATGGCAAGCAGGTTCCGTTATTTCAGGCACTTTTATAGCCTTAAACTTCTTTCGATTTCGCGTGTGAATGTGCCGTGGGTGGGTTGGTGAACGTGTGGGAGTGAGGATTGTTTTTGTCGCGGTTAATACGCGCCATGTCCTGGAATTTACAGTCCACGTTGCCTATTTATAGGCGTCGCTGAACATTCGCAATTCAAGCCGCGTGTATATTCAATGAACTTTCAACGGCGGCGTTCAACGCCTGAGGTCAGGCTTATTTGTTTGTGTACTGCTCTCGCACGGTATGATCCCTCTTACTCGAATTCTGCTCAGCACTGTGGAAGAACTGGAACTATGCAGATGGAGTAGACTGAGGTATATCGTATATTTTTAAGGAAATATAAGAAAAAGATCCAAATAATGGGGGTTGTACGCATTTTTGTTGATTAAATAGGTAAGTTCTTTAGATGTTAATTGTTAAACTCTAGCGCACTTCATTTACAGTCAAGTTTGTCATCAAAATCAGCCAAAAATTAATGTTAACACTTGACCAAATAGGTTTTTTAGGATACATATGTGCCGTTGATTTTGAAAGTGGTATAAGTCAAGATTTTTTAAAGTCCAGTTTTTTTTTTTAGCAATTTTTAAATATAATCCTCTTGAAGTAATTTATCTGAATATATATTAGCAGAATTTCATGAAAATAAACTCTATTAAATGTGTTTCATTTTACATTGGCAAACGGAATACAGTTTTTTTATTTTGTAAGTGAGTAGTCAGTTTGTATATAGCTTTAAAATTGTTCAATCATATAATAATAATATTGAAACAGTTAATCATAAACATATGGTATCTGGAAATTTTTTTTCGCCCATGGAGAGGCCGTGTTGTGGCTAAAAATAAAATTACTAATAAAAATAATATAAGTTAAAACTTTATTTATTTATGTAGCCCCTCAAAAAGAAATATTATATATTAAGTGATTCTACAATTTTTATTTCTGTGCTAAATCATGTATTGGTTCAGATTTAATTTTGAAAATGGTCAAAATTTCAATAAACCCTGGATATCTGGCAGTACAGGGTATTGGAAAAGCTGCAGCTCTCTGTAGTCGCCGTGGGATTTGGCTTTCTCAGTTGCTCGCCAACTTTGCCAGCAATCGGTCCCCTTCGCGTCATTTGCTTTTGGAAAAGCTAAGCGGCGTGACTCTTGGTTTATTGTGGTTGCTTGTGTTTGTTGTGTCTGTTGTGTTTCGGTTCCTGAGACTTCTTGAGGTGAGATCTCACAAGTGGCCAGGCTGCCTGTTGACCTTTTATTTGTGCAAATGATGATAGTTTTGCATAATGTGTTAGCTCTAAGCAAAATTGAAGCGAGAGCGAAAAGATAAAATGAAATGAGATCATGATAACGCGAGACGCTATTAATAAACTGAAACACACAATGCGAAAAGACCCCAGATACTCAAAATGAAGCAGAAAATTGTTAACGAAACTGAAAGTGAATCTAATCATTGGTATCGTAAAATATTACTAATTACAACAAAAGTTAATACATAAAGATTATAATAAATGTTCATTAGGCATTATAGTTTTTTTTGGGAAGCCGGACTTTAATTTTTTTGCTTTAGTCAATGCCTAAGGTTTACGAATAATCACTACATTCAGAAAATTATATTGTAAACGTTGTTAATTACTTTAATATAAGTTTTGTAAGAATTTATTATAGGAGAGATATATAAACATAGATTGCTGGAAGCAGCATGGTTCAATACTGATAAGATTTTGAAAACCTATTGATCATTAATATCCCCACAAAAGTTAGTAACTTCCAAGTGTCCGTCAAAACAATCTAATCAGTTTTGGGCGCCTTGAAGAATAAAAGGTATGTTGGGTTTCAATAAAAAAGCATACATCATATCAGTTTTTAAGCTTACTGTACTTCAAGATTCTTATAATTTCTATAAATTATATTTCTATAAATTATTATTTATTATTTTAGTCAATTTAAGAAATTCCTATAAAACTTTACACAACCACCTTTTAACAAAACTAACTCATATAATCTTAACATGACTCCTAAAGATGCATCAAAGAGCTAATTAAGAATATTTACAAACCAAAGAAACCCCAATAAAGAAAACTGAAAAAATTGTAAACTCATGATGTCACTACAAAGTGCGTATATGCCCTAGAAAATGTTGATGAAAAGCCACATAAAAAAGGCCCAAAAACTAAAGCACTTTCTAGGTCAAAAGTTGAGAGGCAAAAGGCATGATGATGCGGCTCATAAAAAGTAAAAAATAGAAAAAGCTGTAAACCAGTAAAAAAAATGCGCTTGCATGAAATGCAATTAATAAGGCAACGAACAACAAAGTAAAAGCCCGCAGAAAGAAAAGAAAATGCTTCACTTTGTCTTTCGTATTGCGTGTCGATAAAGCCAAGTCAGGTCCAATCTGAGGGGCCGCGCCGCCTGTCAATTGTCAGGGGGAGTTACCATTAACAACACAGAAATTACAGCATGCAAAAAAAAAAAATAATAATAATAACAAAACGGGGAAAATTACAGCGAAATTCATGATGTGCAGTATTGAACAAAAATCCAATACTTTCATTCTGCCAAATTGGTATAAGTGGTAGTTTTTTTACTCTCCATATTATTAACACCAATAAGGAAAAGTTATAGTTCTAGGCAATACTTTAGCCTTAAGCCAAGAAGTTCCAAGGCATTCTAGGCACATTAAAAAATAATGGCAAATTATTAATGCAAATTGTATTAGGCACTGTTTAAGGCATACATTTGCAGTATTGCCTATTAAATATTTATAATTTTTTCAAATGTTTGTAGTAGTTTCCAAGAATTTATTTCAATTGAAAATATTTTAAGCCTAGAAAATAAGTAGAGTTAAAGTTAGTGTCGGATTATAATTTAAAAATAAAACATTGTAGGTTCTCTGACTTCTCGTTACTTTCGTGCAATTATATTCCCAGGAACTCCTCCCCATGGGATGCAAACTTTCCTTTTCCTCGTCTGTTTTTTTGCATTCTAATTGCAGGCTTTGGGATTTGAAAACCTGTTGTAAACGCGTCGGCAACTTAATTCTAATACAACTCGTGCCTTTTGCCTCTCCTATTTGCAGTGCTTGACTTTTGGGAACTGGTCGCTTGGACTTAAACATTCAGTTTGGACTTAAGTGTAGATGGGAATGATGCTGCTTCCACAGTTGCCCGTTGTAGTTGGTGCGGCTGCTGGTTTTCCCGGGATCTGATTTGGTGCCACTTTGCTAGCTGGTGCTGCCTGTTGCACTGTTACTGTTAGCCCCGACATTGTGTTGCAGTTGGAGGAGCAGCGTTACAGTTTGGAAAATCGGTCAATGGAAACGGGCTTGTAAGCAGGTGCAATCGCTTGGAGAGCCGCTACAAACCCAGACCCAGAGGCCAGCACAGAGCACGGTGCACAAGCATGTCGCTAAAGGTGAGTAAATGCTCAGGTATTGACCCATTTAAGACGGTAATTGACTCATTCGGAACGGGATAGCTCTGTGATGGGAAAACGATCGGAGAAATGGAGTTTTGGGGAAAATAGCTAACGAAGTTATCATGTATGGGTTAGAAATAAATGTATTTATTTTTAAGATGATGTACAGCCTTTTCCACATACAATTTTTGGTATTACTAGAAACGTATTGTATATATTGCTTTGTTTGGCAATCAGATTTACTAAGTGCATATGTCTGGCGTATGTCTGAAGCTTTAAAAGTGTTTCTCACCTGCTACTGACAATTGCTACTCGCTGCCTTTAAATATCTTCGTCATCATCATTTTCATTATGTCATTCCGAAGTGCAGCAGCAGCATTTGCATTGTTTCCCTGGCCAACGTCTTGCCGAGCCAACTTGAGTCACGTCATGTTCATGAGAGGGTTTTCACTTGTCTTTGCCCCATCTAGTTGTTGTGCCTTTCAACAGGTGCTTCAGTCCCTGCATTATTGCCTCCTGCCAGGCCAGCAGCACATCTAGACCACTTAATTCGCTTCATTACCGCAAAGTTGACATTTTTACTCTGCATTTAGTTAAAAAAAAAAACATTTCCAGTATTTCCATTTTCCGGGAAATTTGTGATGGGTGACCAGAGTGATTTATTGTACAATAACCTCAGGATAACATTATTTCAGTATAGTTTAATAGCCTTAAGAATAGGTTGCGGGCTATAGAAAAACATAGGATTTGAAATCCCTTTAAAATGTTACCTAATGTTAAGAAGTCAAAAAAAAGATAAAATTTGAAAGTTCTAATAAGTTCTAAGTTCTAATTAATTACAGTAGTTTACGTAGAAATTTTAATAATATTCTATTAAATATTATACAATTCTTAGATCAACATTTAAATTGCATATGAATTTAATAACTAGTAGGGCTAAAATCTATTATTTGGTTTTTATATTATTCCTGATTATGTAATTACGTTGGTTGCTTAAATCGTTAGAATATAATTTAAAGAATAATTTAGGGAAACCCCTCACTTATTTAAAGAAACTCACCTGTTAGGGTTAAGACACATTTAACATTAAAGCTAGGCCACCGCGAAAAAAATAAAAAAATGCATTCAATGTGCACCAACATCCGCTGTTAAATAACTTTTCGCTGTTTGTAACTGGTATGACCCTAATTACAGTGAACAGGAAAAGTAATTTCCCCACATCGTCATCGTGTTTTCCTCGACAGAGGCGCCCCCCGGATGAGGCAACTTTTGAGTGGGGAACGGGGCCGTGGGTGTCATTATCCAAATACCTCTTTGTTTTCATAGCTGATGCAGCTTCGAGTTGTTAATTGATTTGATTCTGTCTTCACCCTCAAATGCAGAAAGAGACGCCGTCGGATGTGCAGCTGCACATGGCAGCCATGAGGGGCGATGAAGTGGCTTTACTGAGGGTTCTGGACAGCGGAAAAGTTCATGTGGACTGCAAAGATGAGGTAAGTTTAATGTTTAGGCATATAAATGGGGTCATCAGTTGTTGATATAGAAATGCGTTTGATTTAGATAGGCTGAAATAGAAAATAAATTATATTTTTGGTTGACTTACTCAAATATTACTTCCTCAATGCGGTTATGTGACAAGTTATATCAACTTGGCATTATTTACTGAACTTACACATGCAATCCGTAAAGCGTTAAACATGCCACTTGAAAATAAAAGCAGTTGTTATTACGAAATATCTGTCAAATTAATTAATATATATGTATAAACTTTTTAACAACGTCAAAATCCGTTAACAGTTAACACTTTGTTGGCTTAAAGTACGCACCAATTGGCAAAGAAGACGAAAAGTGCAGCAAAACGAAACCGAATAAGAAATAATAATTATTGTGCACATTCACCGCACACTAATATACACTTTTTTTAGAACAAACTTTATAATCTTTAATTTAATTATCACTTTCTCACATGGCATTGCTGGGTTTGTTAAATTTGTTTATTAGCGAATTAATAACCCCTTTTTCATATGTATTTCGCAACCTTAACATTAAGCTGGAAAGCTGCAGTGAGATGACATACTGGATAGTTAGAGCAAACTTAAGTTGTTAATTTTAAGAATTTTAACAATATTTTAATACCCCCTGCAAGTGTATAAAAAAATGAAATTAAATTTCACTTGACGCTCAGCGAAGCGTGGATCGAAGAGCAAAGGAAAGGAAAGTGGACTGTGGGGGCACTGTGCCAGGGTATTATTTGCCGGCTGGTCTGCAAGACTTTACGGAAAGGGCACGCGGGTTTGGACTCGGCTCTACGTGACTCCCCCATTCAGTTAGGATTCAGTCCAAGTGCATCGAGGGCGATTTGCAATTGTGGCGCTATTTTCGCTTGGGGATATACTGTCTTCTTTCTGCTTTCCGTCTGCTTAGTTTTTGTCGAGTCCGAAGAGGCACAGACAGACATGCATGCAAATCCACACGAAACGCTTTGGCGTTGAGTTGGTGAAACTAATCGCAATTTGCTATTCAAATCACTTGATGGTGGGTCCATTAAACAATTAAAGCAAATGGTTTTTCATTTATCGCTTTGGATTTATAGAAAACTAAAAGATTTTCATTGCAGTTCAAACAGAAAATCATTGGTTTGGATTTGTTAACCTGTGTTGGATTAATTTCATTAAATTAAAGTTTTAGTTAATCGAAGTAATCGCTTCTCAATTAACTTGCCTTTCTTATAATCTTTTCATTAACAGGATGGAACAACTCCGCTTATTTTGGCTGCTGCCGGAGGTCACACGTACTGTGTGATGGAGCTGCTCGATCAGGGCGCTGATCCAAATTCCCGGCGCTTGACGGGCACCACGCCGCTCTTCTTTGCCGCCCAAGGTGGCCACCTGGACGTAGTGAAGACCCTAATGAAGGCCGGTGCCAGTGTGGACACACCGTCAGCCGATGGGGGAACACCACTCTTTGTGGCCGCCCAAGGTGGACATGTGAAAATAGTTCGAGAGCTGTTGGACTGCGGAGCGAATGTGAATGCCCACATGAAGGTACATACATCAATAATAAATTGAAGTCAATATAAAAACATGCTATTCCGATTATCTAATATTCTGCAGGACCGTGCCACGCCAGTTTTCATTTCCGCTCAGAATGGGCATCGCACAGTTCTGTCCCTGCTGATTCAGGCGGGTGCTGAGATCGATATCAAGCGCATTGACGGTGCCACGCCCCTTTGGATAGCCGCCCAGATGGGCCAGGATCACATATGTAAGGTGCTGCTGCAAAATGGAGCAAACGTGGACACGGTACGATGTGACGGTGCCACTCCCCTCTTCAAGGCTGCCCACAAGGGCCACGCGGCAGTCATCACTGTTCTGCTCAAATATCGCCCCAATCTTGGCCTGCTGCCCAATGGAGAGACGGCGCTCCATGCGGCGGCCATGTTCGGCCACATGACCGTCTGCAAGCAGCTAGTAGGCGCCGGCAGCGATGTGCTGATGAAGAATCAGGAGGGATTAACGGCCCTGCAGCTGGCGCACCAACAGAAGTACACCTCCATCTGTGATTACCTCCAGGAGCGGGTTCGGACGATGGTGGCGCGCAGCGCGAAGGCGATGGTCACGTCCGGAGTTGGTTCTACAGTACCGACGATGTCGGCGTAAGGGGATGTTCGCGAATCAGAGACCATGCCTCCCAAGTACCTTTATGCACAATACGTTGGCCTTTTTGCTTATGTTGAAACAGAAGGAGAAGTGCGGAGAGAGTGTTTATGGCAGAGCTGTCTACACAGTGCCCGTGAGGATCCCGTAAGAGAATTTGCTCGGTTTGCGGGTTACTGAAACAACGAGGGATATGGATTGGAGACGAAGAATGAATGGATTAGTTAAAGTTTATCATAAATCTAATCAAAATCAATTGGATTTTCACATAATATCTGGTTATATACCTGCTAACTGGCAGTTTCTATCTTTACTATTAAATTTTCCTGGACAGATAATCCATATCCATATCTCAAATTTGTGTTGCTTGTAAATGCCATAAACACTCAATCTCAAAATTAATTATCAAAATAAAAAATCCACTAGTACGAACACGTCCAAGCTAAACTAAATGGCAAACCCCATGAAAAGCAAACTATATAAATATATATATATATATTAGATAAACCGTATCATCCATATTAACAACCACTTGGAGCTTGTATTTTGAATTTAAACATTAACCATAACAATAATGTTAGCTATTATAAAGAATGTTAACATGGACCCAGAATGATAATGTTACAATGTCCCCTGTAAATAACCATTAATATATACACACATACTTAAATTTAATTATGTATATTTGAAACTATTTATAGTCCTACTTTATCCCTAAGCAATTGTTGACAAGTGCTTTACGTTTAAACGCCTTTTTGTCCCTAAATTAGCTATTAATGATAATAACACTCAATGGGTTTTGCTTATTTTTCTGTAAACTAGATACGACAATTAATTACTTCCTTACTTTATTACGATTTAAGTGTAGCCCACAATTTTGCAAGTTTAATAAAATGACACACGATTACTGCAGAGTTCGTTTGCTATTAATTTTTATAAAAAGGAAAGTAGATGCCGAAGCTAAAGCTAAAGGTATTGGAAAGATAAATGGAATATATCTATAATAAATGTGCCTGAAAGTATGCAAATTATGGTTTTACCTATTTGTTTAAAATGATCACCTTTTTAGTGAATTTTACTATTTAATTTTTACATATTTACGATAAATATTAATTAATATTTCATATCAAATTATAATTTTATTAGAAATAAATGTATTTATTTGTTTTTCCTAAATCTACCCTACGATAATTAATCAGTGTTTACGGATTATCCTACTCCAATAATATTATACGTAGCTCGATCGTATTCGTTGTTTTTAGGATTTTTTTTTGGTTTTTCCCACCAAATGTTATTGTAACATATATCTATTAAAGGACCTATATATGTATCTGGCTATTACAAAGACCGTTTTTTTTAAACTTATATTTAAACAACTGCTTCATGATAAACCTACATTCAAACCATTTGATCAGAACTAGTCGACGTCTTTGCCACTCAGTCGGTTGACAAACGCATTCGAGTTCAGTTCGTTCTGAACAACATATTGTCTCCAAAGTTTTGACGTAACATAATGGTAAACAATAGGAGATTCGAGGCAAAACCAACTTGCTGTTGACTCAAGTGAACTTCAAGCGTTTCCAGTTGAAAGGGAAATTATAAGTGACCTAAAATATATAGCTCATTTAGTGAAAATATGTCCAGCACCGGTCTTTTATCACGGTCCCTGCTTACGGAAGGTAAATTAATTTATTTATTGAGAGCTTAGGTTTCCACTAATACCCAATACCCTCTACTTGCAGCTCCTCGATCGAAGAACCGTTCTATATTCACACTCATTGTCGGCCTGGTGGTGGGCTATTGCCTGGCGGTGCTTTTCTCGAGTATTTCGCCCCATGAGAGCCTCTATCCGTACTTAAGTCAGCGCCTGCGCAGCCCGGCAAGTTCAAATGCTGTACGAGGACAGCTTGGTGCAGCAGAGGCGCCCGAACACAATCCCTTCCAGCACGATCATCCAGATGACAACACCACCGTGGCCGAGCAGCTGAAGCGGGAGGTGCGAATCCTCTGCTGGGTGATGACGAACCCCACTAACCACAAGAAGAAGGCGCGCCATGTGAAGCGTACATGGGGCAAGCGATGCAACATCCTGCTATTCATGAGCTCCGGACAGGACGACGAGCTGCCCACGGTGCGGCTAAATGTAGGCGAGGGCCGTGAGAACCTGTGGGCCAAGGTTAAGGAGGCGTTCAAGTACGTGTACCAGCACCACTACAACGACGCCGACTGGTTCTACAAGGCGGACGACGACACGTACGCGGTGATCGAAAACCTGCGCTACATGCTCTACCCGTACAGCCCCAAGACGCCCGTGCACTTTGGCTTCAAGTTCAAGCCCTTCGTGTCACAGGGCTATATGTCCGGCGGCGCCGGCTACGTTCTCAGTCGGGAAGCGCTCCGCCGATTGGTGGTAGAGGGCATTCCAAACCCAAAGATGTGCCTCCCTGGCACGGTAGTCAATGAGGACATTGAGATAGGTCGTTGCATGGAGCATCTAAATGTGACGGCCGGCGACTCAAGGGACATGATGGGACGCGGACGGATGTTTCCTTTTGTACCGGAACATCATCTGATACCGGCCAAGTGGGACAAGAACTATTGGTATTGGAAATACCTCTATTACAAAACGGATGACGTAAGACGCTTCGTTCAGTCTTAATCAGAATTTTGCTGCTATTAATATGAATAATATGATACCATTTGCACAGGGTCTAGACTGCTGTTCGGACCTGGCCATTTCCTTTCATTATGTGGCTCCGAACTTGATGTATGTCTTGGACTATTTGATCTACCACCTCAAGCCGTACGGCCTAATGCGATCTCTGGAGCCGTTACCTGCCAAGCTTGAGGTGGGACAGTTGCTTCCTGCCCCCATTGAGCAACCGGCGGCCAGCAACGAGGACTCTGTAGATGACTATGACAGGATTTACACTACAACAACTGAGAAGCCCAAGGAGCCTGATGCCCGGGAAATGGACTCGAAGGAAGTAGAAAAGGAAGAGGCTAAGTACAGGGAAAAGGAATTAAAAGAGGCAGAGGCCGAAACAGAGGAAAGGGATGAGGAAACGAAGGAAACTGATGAGGACACGGATGAACAGTCCCAGGAGAAGTAGACACTCCCAAAATATGTAAACTTGTTTCAAGAGAATAGATACAATCAGTCACTTAAGTTTTCCCGCTATCATATTTCAGTTACATAATAGCATTGTATACAAGAGTGTGTAAACAGTCAAATTTCGTTGACTAAAACCAAATATATACGGTGTACTGTATATTTAGGTATAAGTTTATATGTAAATGGTCGAATTAAAATATTTATATGTCAATACAAATGTAAATGTCGATAAAGTGCGATAACGACTCACAAAATAAAATAATTTTTTTAAATGGATTTATAATTTTTTTTTGTATTCGAAGTTTGGAGAGGTGTTAACGAACTTATAAGAAGCAAAGGAGTAGGAGCATGTAAGTATTTATGAAATGATTTGCAATAGTATCAGGAGAGCTTCGTTTTATATTTTCTTTTCACGAATAAACAGTAAGGTTAATATACTTTATAAATTCCAATTATAATTATTGCTCTAAGATGTTAAACACATTTTTCGAGAAATATGTAAAAATTCCCTGATAAGCCTCTTGCCAATACTGAACTAAAGTGTATAAATTAAGAAACTCAGTATGCTTCACTCATAAAGAATTCTTCTCTCGGGGGAATAAGAACAATGGTACGACAGTGTATTATTGCAGCTCTTATCTTGGGCTGCATTATCAAAGCCAGTATTATGCCAAATCGGTGCGTTCCTGAGGACATTTGCTCAGTAGAGGTGTTGTTTGAATGTACTCACCAATACTGTTCATCACGCGCATGTGATATCCTTAACGTTTTCTGTGAAGAAATAATAGGGGTCAGTAGAGAGAGATCCTCCTATCTTATATAATATTGCTTATATTGTATTTTTAATAGCAACTAAATGGGACGAACTCGCCGGCCATCACTAATGATTTCGATTCTTTATTTGGAAATCTACTCGACCTGTGTGGCTTGAGCAATTCGAATGGACTGGGCGGGAACAACCCAGTAACTGAAGGTCAGGCGAAGTCTGGTGAATTCCCCTGGACGATCGCTCTCTTCAGTAAAGGCCAATGCCTAGGCGGCGGTTCTCTAGTTGCCCAAGGAGCTGTGCTTACTGCTGCTCATTTGCTGCGCAAGACATCCGAGGCCGATATTGTGGTCAGAGCCGGAGAGTGAGACCTTTCCAACATCATGGAGTGGTTTCCCCATGGGGAGCGCACAGTGAAAAAGATAGAGCGCCATGAGTATACCTCAACTACCCAACTGGAGCCTATAACTTGGCGCTTCTTTTTTTTTAAGACACCCTTCAAAATCCAAGACCATATCCGGCCTATCTGTTTGCCCGAGGAGATAAAATCCTTCGAGGTTGTCAAAGTTGCCGGATGGGGAAGAAGGTCTTATCCTGAGACTCGTCCCTCGGACATCCTGAAGAAAATTGAGTTGCCTATGGTAAACAGTTCAAGCTGCCAGAGACAGTTGAGGAACACCAGTTTGGGGTTCTCCTTTATTCTGGATCCTAGTTTAATTTGTGCCGGCGGCGAGTTCAATAAGGATGCCTGCCTGGACGATGGAGGATCTGCTCTGTTCTGTGCTCTCGAAGAGAATACGGATCGCTACGAACAGGTGGACATCGTCAACTGGGGCATTGAGTGCGGCAAACAAGATGTCCCTGCAACCTACACGAATGTGGCCATGTTCAGGGAGTTGATTGATTTGAAACTGGCAGAAAATAACATTTTACTTAACGATAAGAAACAAATGTAGTATGAATATAAATAAATAAAGAATAATTTGCTAAAAAATAGTTTGAATCGAAGCTGCCAGAATCCGTAGGTTTGCTTGCCGGAGAAGACCGAGAGTCGTCGAAGAAGACAAAATATGTTTTCAAGTATGTTTGTGATTACCACCTAACTTATGCCAACGTCTTCATAGAGGCTGATGACAACACCCACATATACATATATGGTGATGCCTGCGCTACATGCTGTGTCCATACAACCAGGAGATGGCCACCGTTTTTGGTACTCCAGCCACCGTTATAAGCGCGAGTCAAAGGACACTGGGTTCACCATGAGAATTTCAATTTTTAAAGTCAGATGATTGTAAAAGATATTCGTAGATTGTTGGCATATAACCACTTTTAAAAAAGATTTATTTATTTCGGAGACATAAACATAAAAACTAAATTAAATTCGCTTGTTAACAATAGCAAAAGTTGCTAAGGTTAAAAAATCTTCACATGAATTCGAATTTTCAAGAAAAATATTAATTTTGTTTCGTGAGAATTTGTCCTAAAAAATAAATTACTTTAATGTGAATAATTTCTATGCTCTTTTGGTGTCATTATTTTTAATGATGGAATTAACTGAAAATTCTCGGAATATATACTTGATAAGCTTGGGAGGTGGTATGAGTGCATCACAGATCACTACGGCTACCAAGTGATAGCATTTCACCGGCTAACACGGTATGTGTGGTGACCGCTGGTATAAATTGAGGAGAAACCAGCCACTGCTACAGTCACTTTAATATTCTCTTCTCAGGCTGATAATGGCACGCCAGTGGATCATAGGAGTTATTTTATGGGGCTGCGTCGTTTTAGGCAAAGCCTGTAATATATTGGATCAGTGCGTTCATAAGGACCGTTGCGAAGTAGAGTCGACTAAATTCACTTACCGTGATGCATGTTTTCCCCCTTACGTTTGCTGTGAAGAACTTGTTAAGGTAATCAACATGGGATTTATCACAGCACTTATTTCTGAAGTTTATAATTTTACCAGGACCAAGAATCTCTCCAACATGAGCTTCCAAGGACGGATGAGAAAGAGGAGTGGCTCGAAACGTATACTGCTGAAGTCGAAAACGACGAGTGCGGCCTGAGCAATAGTAATGGCCTTGACCCGAACATGCAAACGTTTGCAGGACAAGCAAGAAGTGGGGAATTCCCTTGGGCAATCGCTCTCTTCAGTAATGACAAGTACTTCGGTGGCGGTTCTCTAATTGCCCCAGGAGTTGTGCTCACTGCTGCTCACTTTCTGCGCAAAAAATTCAAGGCCGATATTGTGGTCAGAGCTGGAGAGTGGGACCTGTCCAACGCTAGGGAGCGGTTCCCCCATGAGGAGCGCGGAGTAAGAAAGATAGTGCGCCATGAAGACTTTGTCTACTTAACTGGAGCCAATAACTTGGCGCTTCTCTTCTTGGAGACACCCTTCAAAATCCAAGAGCATATCCGGACTATCTGCCTGCCGCAGGAGATAAAATCCTTCGAGGGAAAACGCTGCAAAGTTGCCGGATGGGGAAGAAGTTCGTATTCTGAGGCGCATCACACGAAAATTCTGAAGAAAATTGAATTGCCCATGGTAAACAGAGCCACCTGCCAGAGACAGTTGAGGAGAACCGATATGGGACCCACTTTCACCTTGGCTGACAGTTTAATTTGTGCCGGCGGCGAGGTCGATAAGGATGCTTGTCTGGGCGATGGAGGATCTGCCCTGTTCTGCGCTCTCGAAGAGGATACGAATCGCTACGAACAGGTGGGCATCGTCAACTGGGGCATTGAATGCGGCAAACCAGATGTCCCTGCAACATACACAAATGTGGCCATGTTTAAGGACTGGATTAAGCAACACTTGGAAGAAAAGCCTGTATTGGGCTTCCGGAAATTAAATTAATTGAGATTTATATTTCTGTTATGTTTATCTCTTTGTCAACTTTTCATTTGACTTCGAGGTTTAAGAACAAAAATTATATTTACAAAATAAAATTATTATATTTCAAATACAAGTATTTTATAATTGCTAAAAAATCAAATTTGAAATTTCCTTTATTTGGTTAAGAAAATAGTATTTGGAAAATACATTAAGTCGAAAAGAATATATTTAGGAAAGATTTTTATCATTAAAACGAAATCCTGGAATAATATACAATTTTTTTGATCGTTCCTATGGTAGCTATATGATATAGTCATCCGATCAGGCCCGTTCCGACTTATGTAGGAGTAAGAGCATATAGAAGACTACCTGCAAAGTTTCATTCAGATAGCTTCAAAACTGAGGGACTAGTTTGCGTATCATAGGACAGACGGACGGACAGACGGACATGGCTAGATTGAGTCCGCTGTTGATGCTAATCTTGAATATATATACACTTTATAGGGTCGGAGATGTCTCCTTCACTGCGTTGCAAACTTCTGACTGAAAAATATCCTGCAAGAGTATAATAAAGAAAATAAAACTATAATACTTTTTAAGAGGAATTATTAAATGTAATAAATATATTTATTTTGAAGTTTTACTCGACAATAGTTTTAGTAGGTTGCAAATATTAGAAAAAATTCAGAATTTTCAGCTAAAGTAAAGTTCTCGTAGTGACCATTAGTGCCAAGAGTAAGCGCAATGCTGAATGGAAAATCTGCTTACGATGGTATTAATCGATCCAGTATATATGCAATAAAACATAATTACGACAATTAGTAAAAATATAAGCATTGTAATTAAATAAAAAATTTGAAGCAGCGTGCGTTATTACTAGTACTTATTTGTAATTATTATTTGGTTAATATAACCAAAATAAATTGGCATTTTTTTTGAGTTGAAGATATCATTTTATCTTTAAGATATGTTTATGAAATGATAACGAATAGTGGAATGTATAAACTCGTAATTTTTTTTGTGTTGTAGGAATTATGTAGCTAATATAAACATGGTACATGTATATTGTGTATATTATTTTTAGTTTTTATAAGATTACATTCTAAATTCGTGGAATAAGCTTATTCAGAAGATGACGATAAGTAACTGCAACTGTAAATGTTTTTTAACATCAACAAGTATGATTTTTATTGTGCTAATTCTTAATGATTTAAGTTCAATCTGCCAGGGCAAAAGTTAGATTGCTTTCTTTGTTAGAATAGATTTTGAATTCTTAGAATAAACTCATTCAGAAGATGACGATAAGCTTAAGTGGAACCTGCTTTTGAGCCGTATAAGTAATGATCCGGCGATTCAACATATTATTGGGTTTGACAAGATGATACAACACTGGCCGCTGGGGATTCTGTTTTTAGGCTACGTCCTTTTTGGCAATGACCGTGTGGTAAGCTCCGGTACAAGTCTTTCTGCCTTGGCGAAATATATTCTGAAACCGATTTCCTTTATATTCACAGATAGGCGTACTTGCAGACGGTCATACAGATGGACTGTGCGGAATAAGTTACCCAAAAGGCCTGGATGGATTTAAGTTTAATGGTAAACTGCCTGAAAGGGGTCAATTTCCCTGGGTCACGGCATTATTTAACAATAACAAGTACTTCGGCGTGGGTTCTCTGATTGCCCCAGGCCTAGTACTAACTGCTGGTCACCTTGTAAGTAACAAGTCCGAGACCGGCATTACGGTCAGGGCCGGCACCTGTAATTTACTTCTGTACACTGAGGAGGCTGAGGAGCGTCAGGTGTTCAGGATCATGGTGCATGAGGCCTTTGAATACAAAAGCTCGGCCAATGACCTGGCGCTTATCTTTCTAAGCTCTCCCTTCGTGCTCAAGCCCCACATCCAGACCATTTGCATGCCCAGGCCAAGGAAATTGTTTCCTCACAGGCGCTGCAAGGTCGCCGGATGGGGAACGAGAATGTACCTTAAAGTGGTTGACCTGTCTATAGTGGACAGAGATTTATGCTTTGATCAACTGCCGGCCAGTCTAATTTGCGCCGGCGGAGAGGCAGGTGTTGGTATTACCCACGGCTATGGAGGAGCTGCCCTGTTCTGTGCTCTTGAAGATAAACCCAATCGTTACGAACAGGTGGGCATCGTCAGCTGGAGCGTTGGTCAAGATGTCCCAACAACCTTCACAAATGTAGCCATGTTCATGGACTGGATTGATCCACATTTAGCGCAAGTAGTTAGCGTGCCAGGAAATTTTCACTTTTGAAATTAGTATTGAAAAATGAAATAAAATTTAAAATATTATTGCACAGCTTTTAGATTATACCATCATTATATACAGCCATATGCTTTGATTTTATTTTTATATTTTCCTGGAATCACTAATGTGGGTCTCAAGTTAATAGCGACTGACTTGCTTCTTATCAAAATTTTTATTTTCTCGTTTGGAATATAATAAGCTGAGTTCACTGAGTCTTTGTGATTTAGTTGTTACTTCAAGAATGTCGCGAAGCTTGTCAATTATATTGATTGTTTTTGGTTGGCTTTTGTGGGGCCTGAGTGCCTCCAGGACGCCTTGTGGTCATCAGAGGGAGTGTGTTCCCAATGCGCTTTGCCGGGAAGAAGACCCGCGCGAATCGAATTTATGCCAGAGGGCGGAAACCTGCTGCCACACTTCGGAAATGGTGAGTGTTCGAATTCGGTTTTTGGGACGGCATAACAAAGTAAAAATCATTCGCAGATCAGTGTCGCTGCTCCGCTACACTGCGGTCAGAGTTATCCAGATGGACTGTATGGCCAGGAAGAAGTATCTGACAATCAGGCGCAACCCCACGAGTTTCCCTGGATTGTGGCTCTCTTTGAGCGGCGTATGTTCCTGGGCGGCGGGTCCCTGGTCACCGAGAATTGCGTGCTAACCGCCGCTCACCTGCTGATAAACAAAACAGCGGAGTCCTTATTAGTCAAAGCTGGCGTTTGGGATTTAAGTGTCACCAATAGTCGCTATGTGGAGCAAAGAACAGTGGCGAGGATCGTACTGCATTCGGACTTCGATTACTACGAGTACTCTGGGTCGAATAACTTGGCACTGATCGTGCTGGAGTCTTCGTTTCGAGCAAAACATCACATCGGAGTTATCTGCCAACCCAGTCCAGAATCGACCTTTGATCACCAACGTTGCTTGGTAGCCGGTTGGGGCAAACATGCCCTCAAAGACGCGGAAATTTCACCCCGCCTAAAGAGAATTTCCTTGCCCATCGTGGACAGGGCCACGTGCCAGGCTCGGCTGCGGAGAACATACCTGGGCAGGAAATACGAGCTCCATTCCAGTCTAATTTGCGCGGCTGAGGAGAGGGAAAGGGATGCCTGCAAGGGCAACGGAGGATCTCCGCTGATGTGTCCCATAGTCGGGCATCCCACGCACTATGAGTTAGCCGGCATTGTCAGCGGTGGCTTTGGATGTGGTCATCCAAATATACCTGCTCTCTACACAAGCGTGTCAGAGTTGAAGCCGTGGATAGACAACGAGCTAAATGACGACATGAATGAGCCTTTCGAAGATTTACCCACATACAATGTGCTAGTTTAATGGAAACTAATGCAGCTTTCGATAAAATATTTAATAAAATATTAATTTAAATTTAAATAGTTTTTAATGTAGTGGGAGACTCATGAGAAGTTTTTTCATTAGAGCATTACTACTACAGGTCAGGAGTTAGGCTTATTTAAAATGTTTTTGAATAACAAGTAGGAAAGCTAAAGTTTACTGTGACCAACTGACTGTGGCATTCACGGCACACAAAACATATTGAACAACATATGAATAGAGCAATTATTGGTTTTAGAACAATAACTATTAACTTTAAGCCAGCATATATAATTGTAGCTAGGTCATTTATATAATTATTTCCCGAAAATCTTTACTTTTGTACAATAGAAGAAAATACCAAAAATATTAATAAAAAAAATATTACATTTTTCGAAAAAAAAAACTAAAACTGAAGATATTTTAGAATTATTTTGTTAATTTGTCTGTCTTATTTGCAACGGAAATTTTACAGAAGAAAGGTAAATTAAAACAAAAAGAAATGGACGAGCTTTAAAATTTAAACATAAATCAATTCTCATCTTAGAAATTCTTCACAATTTCAATTGGTAACATACAAAAATCATAGGGCTCATGTGTTTTAAATATTACACAGGTCTGCAAATATGGATTTTTTCGAGTAGTTGAAAAGATAGGGTTCATTTTCGAAGGAATTAAGTGCGGAGAACCCAAAGCCGGCGCCAGTAGAAGAAGAAAAAACCCTGACACCTAGCTTTTCTAAAACTTAACGAAATGATTCGTTAGCATTGTCATTAGGCCTTTTGAAAAACTTCGTAACTTCAAACCGCTATAACTTTTCGAAAAAGCTTCGTATTTGATCTCTTGAGGTCTTAAATTAAATGAAAAGAGTTGTTCTAAATGATTCAAATTGAAAAACATTAACAAAATTATTCCAAAAGAGAATAGTTTTAAAAAAATTTAATTTTTCGGGTACATAACCTCAAAGTTCCGACGTTTGGCCATCCATTCTGACGCTGGATTCGGATTCTACGCACCCAATTCCTTAGGAAATAAACCATATGTTTCTAACAACTGGACCCTGTTGACCTGTGTTAGTGAAGTTAAACATATGCCTTTTAATCTCAACCTTGTAGTCTCCGATTACTGAATGATTAGCTTTTAATATACAAATTCCTTTAAACGATTATTAAGGGAATCGAATAATTATCCGAATTTTTTGTCAGTTTATAAAATATATTATAAATATTATATATTAGTATTTTGAGTAACATCTTTATTGAAACATATTTAATACCTCCCAATAGTGTCTTAAATGATGAAAATTATCACAGGAACATTTTGAACATATTGTTTTCGGAACTGACAGAATTAGAATTCCTTATGAAAACAAAGTAATATCCCATGATTTTTATAAAAAGGCTCCTGGCGGGGTTTCTCTGGCCATTAATTCTGTCAACCTTGATTTGGTTAGTTATACTCGAGACATTAATATTCTACAAGAGCACTTCCTGTGATAAACTCATCGAGTATTTTTTCGAGCCATACAAGGAGAACGTACATGACTTTCAAGTGGGATTACGGAGTCAGCGATGGAACGATGATCGTATACCGAGGCTCCTTCGGCAGCAAGTGCGCGTACATTGCCTGGTTTATCTGGATGACGTGGACTACATTCGCGGTCCCCGAAAGTTGGAGCACATTCGCAATACTTGGAGTCGACGCTGCAATCACTTTACCGTTATCAATCGCGGGGAGATTCCGATGACGGAGGCCTACCGCCGCATATACAGGGAGTTTCGCCTTGAGCTCGACTGGCTACTGGTTGTCTATCTCGATTCCTTTGTGATTATGGAGAACCTGCGTCACCTGCTGGGCAACTATTCACCCAATCGTGCCATCTACTTCAGTTCCCAGCATTCCCTTTTCATCTACGCCCATGTTGGTCAGGTTCTCAGCACCGATTATATATTCAGTCGCGAGGCATTGGAACAGCTTTACACCAGGGACTGCCTGCACGATGCCTTTTCCCTCAAGGAGTGCCTTGGAAGAATTCAGCAGGGTCCCAGCGATGCCCTACTGGCCTTTAACGTTCAGGATGTACTGGTTCCCTTTACTCTGCGCCAAAAGTTTTGGCTGTGGCCTTGCGCCTTCCAATCTGTCTACGGCAATCAGGTGAGCTGATCAATCTTTATAAAAACTCTAAAGTTGAATTGCTTTCCTGCTGGTCTCTTCTTAAATGCAGAGCTGGAGCAGCTGCTTTGGTCGAGCTGTCCTGTTCCCCTATGTGTCGGCAAGTCAGATGGAAGTTTTGGAGTTTGTTCTCTATCACCTGAGACCGTACGGTTATTTGAATTCCATTCCGGAACTGAAGTCTTTGAACATAGCAGCAAGACCGTCCAAAAACCTTGTGGCTCGGCACATGTTTCGATCGGTGAGGATATTGTGCCTGATACTAACCTTTCCCAAGGGATACATGAAGGGTGTGAAGGCTATCAGCGAGACCTGGGGACGTCACTGCAATCGGGTGATCTACTACAGCAAATTCAGGATGAGCGGCCTGGCAGGAGCGGAGACCGTGGGCCTGAATGTCAGTGATGAACGCAACGAGCTTTGGGGTAAGACAAAGGCAGCATTCCGGCATGCCTACAGGCATTATGGCCATGAGATCGACTGGTTCTACAAGGCCGATGACGATACCTATGCCATAATGGAGAACATGCGTTATATGCTCCGGCCCTACTCTCCTGACACGCCCATTTACTTTGGATCCGCCTTCAAGTTGGATTCGCATATATATATGTCTGGAGGAGCGGGTTATGTCCTGAGCAAGAAGGCAGCGGAATTGTTCGTTGATGCAACAGCAGGGAACAAGTTCTGCCGGCGCACTGATATCGGCGCTGAGGACGTTGAAATGGGCAAATGCATGGACACACTGAATGTGGCGGTCGGCGATTCCAGGGATCAATTTGGACGCCATAGATTCTTCTCGCTTTCTCTGGAGTACTTTCTCATACCTAATGATAATGATGAATTTTGGTTGTATACATATTTGGTTCATTCATGTAAAAAGGTAAGGGAAACCATTTTTAAACCCTTACCGGAGGGTATTTTAGTTTTTATAGAATCTAGCAACACCAAACGCTGTAAAGTATAAATATTTAAAACCAATTTTCCTCCATTTCTTAAAATAACTACATAGGTCTAGAAATAATCAGACGAAATTACTTTTTGTATTTCAACATTTAATTATGTTTGATATGAACGCTTAAATTATTTATTAAATTATTTACATTATCATTTATAAACAAACATATTTTTCAGGGATTAGAGTGTGTTTCAACATATTCGATTTCGATGCACTATGTTTCGCCTAATGAAATGCACTTTCTGGAAACAGTTTTGTATGAAGGGCGGCCTTTTGGATTCATTGCTGGACATCCTCCGACAAGGAGTTTGCGATGAAGCGATCTGATGTTTACTCTTCTTTTAATTTAATGTAATTTAATACCTTCTTTTTATATTGGTGTATATAAATATTTACAGTATAATTCAAGGATTTCATTAATGAAAACTTGGTTGTACTCTTTGGCATTGTGTTTGGCAGTCGCTTTAATTGTAAATCAATTATCTGATAGCTATTTATCCTTTGACTTTGGTTTTATAAATGGCTTTTGTGGAATTTTTTTCAGGCTTCATTTTACTTGGAACCGTTTTCTTAGGCTGGGAACTGTGCCTACTTCCTGAGCCATCCAGAAGGGACTTCTTTGGCAGCCCATACTCTTGACCCTGGTTGATGCCATAAGATTTAAGAGTGTAAATTATATAGTCCAGCACATAGAACTCCTTGGCATTGCTAGAGTGAAACGAGATGGCCGTGTTGGAGCAGCAACCAGTAGTGTCCTATTTAAAATACATAAACATTAGAATTCAATTGTCATAGAATCAGTATTTAAGTAAGTCTTACATTTAAAGTAGAGTAGTTGTGGTGGCCCTTATACCAGTGTAGAGGTGAGAAGGGTATAAAGCGGTTTAGTCCCTGCTCATCCCTGGAATCCCCGGCCACCACGCCCACTGACTGCATGCAGCGTTCCAGCTCCACGTCCTCATAGCCAATATTCAGGTTGCTGCAAATGCTGCTGTTGTCAAAGGCGGAATTCATGAACTTCTGGAGAGCCGCCTGGCTCAAAACATATCCTCCTCCGCCAGAAGTAGTAGTACTCTATATACGGGAAAATAATTTATTTCGGTTAATCTTTTGAGATCAAATATAAAGCATATATGTACCTTTTCCACATGCTGGCGTAACTTGCTGCCAAAGTATACTTGTGACTTGGGGCTGTGCGTATACAGAAAAGCACGCAGATTCTCCATTACCACATAGCTAAAATTAAAGGAAGATATGATATTTATATATTATTTTTTTTCTGGTTTTATTCCCACTCACGTGTCATCGTCGGCTTTTAGGAACCAGTCATAGTTTTGGAAGTGGTGCTGGTACACATATTGCAGGGAGGCCCGCGTTTTGCCCCACAGGTTCGAGTATCCCTCCCGCACATTGAGCGCCACAGCACCCAGCTCCTTGTCCTCCTTGGTGCTCATGAAGATGAGTTTGTGACAGCGTGTGCCCCAGGTACGTTGAATGTGAACGGCGCGACTTTGGTGAGTCTTGGGGCTGGTCAGAACCAGGCACAGGACTCGGGTCTCGTTGAAGAGGCGAGCGGCAAAAGCTGAAGAATCTTCCGTGGTGATGGTAGGCATGGTGATCGATGATGAACTCGGAGGCGAAGAAGTGGAATACGAGCTGGTCCTGGGACTACTGGGGAAGAGGCGACTGGTGGTGTCTTTATCTATTCCCTGATAGTTTCGCAATGTGCTGTGCCGGTGGATTCGCGGCATCAGTTCCGATAAGAGAATTCCCCAGGCGACGCCGATGAAGACCATCAGGGTCAGCTCTACGCGCTTTCGATTCTGACGCATTCCAATCATTTTCCAGGAATCTACCCAATTAATAAGAAAGTTAGGTAACTTAACTCACAAGAAAATTTAAAGTACTTTTTGATTGATCAACAGTAAGAAAATAAAGCAGACAATAATTATAAATTTATAGAACATAATCTTTTCCATAAAAATTTGTAAAAAATGGTGCAAAATTTGAATTGAAATAAATTGGAAATATAAAAGTAATTTGTAAACCAATGTAAATAACAACTTTATATCAGAAACTTTCTTAGGTGGACGAGATAGGTAAGTTTCTATCAAAAACCACTCTCTATTCTCATATCTCATATTTTTATTGGGTTTTAGAAATACCGAATATCTTTTTAGGTTGAAGAATACTTTTCTAAGGGAAATTCAACTTTGTAATTTGATCGTATTAGCTTGCAAACGAGAAAACAAACAAACATATTACATGTGTATCCGTTTCAAAACCAGAACACCTTCATTTGGGGAGATTCCCCGTTTTTAGGGAATTACGTTATAAACCTACTCGACATGTCATAGGCATTTTTAGTGAATTTGAATACTCGTCATTTTCTCAAACCGTTGGCCATATGAAATCGATTTTGTTTCGATTATTCCTCTCTTTGTGAGGCGTCGTCATCTTATGGGCCGCGTTTGTTTACTTTTTTATGCAAATCTCGTGTCGTCCGGCGGCAAGCGGGTGTCGCTGTATAGGCTGCCGTGGTGGTTGTCGAAATACCGAATTAACACATTCTTGAGGCAGTGACGCAGACGCGAAAGCTTGTAAAGATGCGGTTGACCTTCGGGCACACGCTCAGGTGCGCAGGTGCGACCAGTACGGGTACGGAGTATGGCTTAAATTGTTTAAGTTCACTTCGATTCGCAATTGCTGAGTTATAAACAGCAATTGCTGACTGTCTGTTTTGATACTTTTTCAAGACGTTGCAATCGCGTTTCGATCGTCTCGAATCGATGCCTTCTGTCACTTCTTTAATGTTTCTTTTCCAGATATCTTTACACTTCATTTACTGGCGGTACTCGTGAAGAATTTCAAACGGAGGCCCTCGACGGAGCGGCAATAAATGCGGCTTGGAACGCGACTTGAAGCCCAAAACAAAAATAAACAAAGAGCCAGGGCCAAAATGAACAAAAAACAAGTAAGCACGGAGCTACGGTATAAGCACAGACGTCTTCGCGCTTTGCCGGCAGTTGACAGACTTGGCTTAAATGGGCGCGTCGGAAATGTTGTTGGAGAAATACCTTAACGCTTGGTTCGGCCACAACGTTGCCAGATTGATTTTTATTTTTAATGAAAGCCAGACTAAGCCAGAGATTAAGTCCTTTTTTTTTAAGTTTATCAAATTATCAAACTACAGGTTTTGAAAAAAAAATTTTTTTAATTAAATAATAAAATAATAAGAAAAATTAAACAGTAAAATTTTTTTTGTTTAGTATTTAAGGAAAACTTAAAGGGATTTCAAATACAGAGTGAGAGGGTCTTGAAAACTTGTTCGAATGTTTCCAAAAATATAAAATATACTATTAATTACATAATAAAAAACTAAACATATTTACACCAACGTTATTACCTTAAAGATATTGCATACTTTCGAACAGAATTTTCCGAGTTTTTAAATAAAGATTCATACATTCCTAATATATAATTAATAAAAAATAGTAATAGCTATTTATGCTATTACTGCTTTTAAAAGAAGAAAATTATATTTAATATTAAATTTTAATAAACCCAAGTTTAGGATACAACTAACATAAAAATCCAGGAAACTTGGCTCTAACACAATATATGTTATGTCACCGAAGTTGCAACATTTTTAATCGCAGTTTCTGGAAAACTTTAACCTTTAACGGGAGTTGGGGAAAAACAGTTAAGCAATTTTTTTTTTGTCAACTCGTCTTCTTCAGCAATAAAAGGCTTCTTCGAAGTCGTAAAAATGCCGGTGAAAAGCTCTTCAAGCTTAAGACCATTAATTTCAGCCCGAAACTTGGCAACGTTATTTTGTATAGTGTTTTATTTGTTAATTAGAAAACTAGTAGTAGATGAAGCACAATGAGGGAATATACAAGCAGCGCGTAGCCGAGCAACAGGACTCAGGCGTAGGGCCCGCCGGAAGAGTCCAATCCCCTGGGAGCATTGGCGTAGCTATCGTCCGCGAAAGTGTTGGTAACTCCCGAACCCGAAGCCGAATTGGAGCCTGAGTCAGAGCCCGATCCCGTCCTAATACCTGCCCCAGAGCCAGAGTTAGACTCCAAGAGCGTTGCTCCCGACAAACGCAGGTTGTTCTGAGCCTTGGCGCGCTCATCAATAGCGACCAGAGGAGTAGCTTGAGCCACCTGGGCCACCGGGACAACAACTGTTTTCAGGGCGTAGGGCACCCGATTGACCACAGCATTGAAGCCATGCACATCATCCGCCGTGTAGGTCACGGTGCGCTTGTAACCATCGGGATCGATGAGACTGTAAAAGCCGCGCACCACATAACCGTCCCGGGTCTCACTGTGCTCCTTGATGTCGCCAGTGGACTCGTCATTCACGGCGTAGTTGAAGCTGTAACTGGCGGGCGGAAAGACCTCCGGCTCTTGCTGCTGGCGCAACACGGGCAGCGGCGAGGGCAGCAGGACGGGTGCTACATTGTTATCCGCAGCATTAGCGGCATTGTTATTGTTATTGGCAGCATTAGCTGCACTGATGGCACTGGCCGCGTTCTGGAGAAGATTCGAGGCCTGCACACTGGCGGTACGGCTGCCGGCAGCGAACTGATTCCGGCTGGGCGTCGCATAGTCGTAGCCATCGGGAGTGGCCTCCGAATTCAAGGCGTTGTTGCTGGGTGTGTGGTAATCACTGAGGAAATCCTCGCCAGAACTGGACCCAGAGTGTTCCAGTGAGTTGACCGCCGTGGCCGCCTTCTCGTTGTAGTTGTACTCCGATTGGACGGCGGCAAAGAGTGCCAAGGACAGCAGGACAAACAACTGAAATTTAATATATGAATTTAGAAATTAATCCTATAAGCAAGCAAGGATCCTGCCATCTCACCTTAGCTGTCATCTCTGAATAGTTTGGATACTCCTTCCGTGCGAATGCCTACACAAATTGTCGGGTAACTGTTGGCATAATTGAAGCGACTTGGAGTTTATATACCTCATCCCAATTGCAATTGGTTTATTACTCAATGAGAGACGTTATACAATGTCATGCGCCTCAATTGATCGATTTCCCATTGTGCCAAGCCATCACAATGTGTTGGCAACACTTTCATTTTCATTTTGTTACCACTTTTATGCTGCGTAAGCGCAGACGAAATTGAATGATGATAGCTGCGTGTGACAATAAATGAAATCAGAACTGGAGCACAACCTTGTGAAAAAGATAATGTGTGTGTATTATCCATATTTTGATTATTTTATCTTACTAAAATACATATGTATAATTTCAGTAATATTTATCAAAGGAAAAATACTTTGTATGGTAAGGATCCTAATTAAATGGAATAAATATTAAACGGAAGTCTCAGATAAATAACTAATTGTGAGTTCTAGTTATGTGTGAAGGGAAGAAAAGGGGAAAATCCTTCATGAATAGAGAAAAAAGTATACAAAAATATAACGCTCAATATCATATCCTAAATATTTAAACATTTTATACATCGAAATTTTAAAGTATGCATTTATTATTTAAAATTTATTTATTCATTTATTATAAACTTTACTAATATATAACTTACTAAGAATAGTAATAAATTTGTTTACTTGTTAGAAAATAATAAGAACAAATGTTAAAGTTGACTTTATATTGTTCCTAGAACAGTCGTTGTCTCTATACCAATTTATAATATAATAGCTTTGATTTCTCTTGAATCAAAATATATTTAAAAATATTAATTATACGCTTTAAGAAGGTCATGGCAAGAATATAGATATTGAGAGTTAACTTGAGTTATTAATAATAAATACTATTGGCGAAGATAAGGATGTGACGCATCCAGACTCTAAATCCGCATTGGATGATCCCCAACTAAATCATAATCTCAAGCTAGTCAAATCGACATCTCTAATCTCCCACCGAATCGCAGCCTTTTGATGGCTGTGATAAGAAAACAAAACAAACCGGTTGCTGGCTATAACTGCTTTCATGCTACTGCCTGAGTTTTGGCCAAAACAAAGCAATGGCCAGCTGGCGGCAATCGGGAGTCAAGCGCCGCGGAGAACACAACACAGCGCGCAGCATGTCGGCCAAGATCAAGCTGCGCTCCCAATTGCATCTTCTGACGGGCTTCATGGCGGGATTCATCTGCGCCTTCGTCCTTCTTCTGTACGTCTACGATGTGAGCCGAGTATCGCCCTGTTGGAGCAGCTCCTCCTCCTCCCCTTCCTCTCCAGTGTCCTTCGCCACAGACTCACTGTCCCGAGCTGAAGTGCTGCCGCCTGCCCGAATACTGTGCATGGTTCTGACCTGTCCAGAAAATGTGGAGGATCTCGCCAGAGCTGTCTACGACACGTGGGGTAGGCGATGCAGCCATCTACTATTCGTCAGCAGCGAGCACTACCAGCCACTGGGTGTGGTCCAGGTGGTCGAGCCCAACGGCGGCGGCTACGAGGATTTGTGGAACAAGACCCGAGAGGGATTCCGTCACGTTTGGGAGAACTTCGGACAAGACTTTGATTGGTTCCTCAAGGCGGATGATGATACGTAAGTGGGTCTGTAGCAGAGATGGCCCCCAGGGTCCTGCCCCTCGCGCAGGAAAGTCCTTTTGTACTTCCCTGAAAATCAGAAGGGCCAGAAAGACCAGGGCTGGGCATCCCTGCTTGTGAGTTGTGATCTTAAATTTTCCCAACATTGCCACCACCACAGGTATGTCGTCATGGAGAATCTACAGCACCTGCTGAGCGGCTTCAATCCGGATACACCCGTATACTTTGGCTACAAGATGACACGCTATAATGTGGTGAGTGATAAATGCTGATCATAACTTCATATTAACTTCCTCATTTGCTTATGTTGTGGTTAATAAGTGGCATAATCGATTTCATCTTATATATACCAAGAAAAAAGGGCAAATATTAACCATTAAAGTATAAAAAAAGGAGTATGTAAAATCTAGAAATTTGGCTGATAAGAACATTCTACGGTAATTGAAAATAATAATTTATTTTTCAGGGGAAATATTGTTGCACTAGTTAAAATATAACTAAATTTTATACAATTTTTCACTGTGCTTAATATTAATGCAGTAAGTGATCGACTTGATCGTTTGTATCAGCGTCTAATTAACTGCTCATCTTCCATGGTATTGTCTGCCCGCTTCTCGAAACTGATTTGAAATTCAAATTTTTCTATGAAACTGAGAGTTGGGTTAAGATCCTAAGCTTAGAGCAAAGTGAATTATGCCTTCCGAGCTCAGCGGGGAGTGCTTATGGCGAAAACAGTTTGTATATGTCAAATTAATGTGAGAACATGCGTTCTGGCAAAATTTTCTCACTTTTTTACTAGCTAACTAATTGTTCATAAATCAGTTTAAAAAGTTTGTGTATCTTAAAAACTATTATAATAATTATGATATTGGCTTTAAGTCACTTTCTGAGTTATGCACACTTAAGGCTGTGCTTGGATTTATTATTCAAACATTTAAAGTTAAATCACTTTTAGCTTTTAGTGAATGCGTAATTTTTAGGAATCTCTTTGAACTTTCTTTTGCGATTTTAAATTTCTTGTTCTCTTTCCCAGTAACCGGTTCTCTTTTGTGAGTGTAATCCCATAATAATTAACAGAGATTTATTGGCTATTGACTGCCGATAAACAAACATTAAATCTATTATTGGTAGAGTGACATCATAGGGGCTGGCTGCTGCATATTAGTTAAGATCTTGACTGGCCAAAAGCTTCTTGTCTTGGCCTTTTCCGCGTGCATAGATCACTCGGGGATCGGGCAATTCGACATTAAGAAATTATATTCGCATTAACGATGCTGCAGTCCGCACAAGCTAATGGCCGTGCTTCACCTGAGGTCAACGCGGTTACCTGTCACGCATCTCTCACAGCCGCGCCTCGTCGAAGATTTATTTCGCCTTTTGACATTTCGGTGCGTTGTGCAAGCCTTATGTTTCTTTGGACAAAGTACAAACATTTTTTCTGCATAAATATAAACAAATGAGCTATGGAGGGCCCCATATGGTGGTCGGCATTATCTCTAAAGAAATATTTAAAAATATTTCTTTGTTTCTGCTTCTGCGTCTCTCACATTTTTATCGGAGGCTAATTATTCCTAATGCATCATAAATGTTATAATGATTTCTGATTGATTGCTGTGAATATCTGCCTGACTATAGTTTACTGGGCTTTTGTTTTGTCTTTTCAGATTTTTGAGATCTGCGGTATTCAACCGATTAACATATTTGTATGCTTCCATGAATTATGCATTTATTTTATTATTTTTTTGGGGTGTTTGATGGGAACTCAAGTGCTTAGTTTATGTATACTATGAATATTTATGTTAAAAAAATGCATAATGTTTTATAACTTACTTATTTTATTTTCTATCAGTGTATATCACTGTTTGAATTTGATATAATTAGAATACGTATTTCTATAAGAGAAGACTATTTATCCGCTATAATCATAAGTCTTGAGTGACAATTTGCTAAATTTCATTATCATTTCTATTAATTTGGCGGCTTTGCTTGTTCACATTTCAACTTGATGCGTATTTTGACACTTCATTCCCTGCTGAGCGGCCTCTAAAAGAGGATTAAACACAGATTTTGATTTTGGTTGTGGGTATGCTAAAAATCGGACACCGTTACTAATGTTTGGACTACCTTAGCTACCACGTGGTCGGAACTTTGAAGTGGATATTCATGCTCAAGGTTAACCTTTTCACATAGGGCGGGACAGGTTTGGTTAAATTAATTCGGGGCATGTGGAATATTAATCTCAATATTTTTTGGAATTAAATGTTTTTGAATAACGAAATGTGATTCTATTCTTTCTAAGAGCTACAAATTGTATATATAGTTGTTTCTTATGTTGTTTAATTAATTTATATTTCTTATTTGAATTTTCAGAGTTACATGTCCGGAGGCGCTTCTTACGTTCTGAGTCGAGAGGCCCTGAATCGCTTCATGACCCAGGCCTATGAGTCATCGGTGATATGTCCGGAACCAAAGAAAATGGGCATTGAGGACTTTTATATGGGAATTTGTCTGCAGAACGTGGGAGTTCACTTCGTCGACTCGGCACAATCCCTAGATGGAGATCCAAAGCCCAAGTTTATGCCCTTGAATCTGGAGCATTACCTCGCGGACTCAAACTCAACTATTCCGGACTGGCTGCGACAGATGAGTGTGTCACGAGTTGAAACCGTAAGTCTTGATATATTTTTCATAGAATCCAAAATTTTTTAAAATTTTTTACATTTTCTCTTAGGGCCTGCGATGTTGCTCCAACTATTCTGTGGCTTTTCACTATGCCAGCCGCGAACGCATGTTCCTCTACGAGTTTCTCATTTATTATCTCAGAGTTTTTGATCACAGCCTGAGTGCGGGAAGAAATCAGAGATATCTGTTAAGTTCATCTGATTTGAACAACCGATTTCCACTGGAAGATAATTTGAATATAAAAGACTTGATACAAATGTCTGAGAAGCCAGAGAATTTCTAGATATTGTCATGTATACTTATTTATGCCATTATTAGTTTAAGCATGCGATGTGATTTTAATTTAATTAAATAGGAAGCAACTTACCGGTTTTAGATTCGTAAAGGTTCTACCGACTTTATTGTGTGGGTTTGTTGTTTATGTTTCTTTATTTAATGCTAATAAGATCTGTGGCAAGTTAGCAAAGGATTTTGGGAATTATAAGATCTTTTTTTTTATATCGAAAAAAATATTTCTTAATATTTTTAAATCAATTTTGTGTATGTATGTTTATAAACTAAAATCTCTTAATATTTTTTTGTACACGAATTTTACGTATAAATTCTAGCATACTTTTGGGCCGTTTTGGGAAAGATATCTTTGATAACATGGCCTTACGATCTGTTTACTGGTTAGTAACATTTCTTAATAACATTTAAAGTTAAAATAAATTGTTAAAGGATCATTTTTACATTTATGTATATGAACTTGCAGGTATTATAATTTTAGTCAAAAGTTTGCAACAAGTTAAGGAGGCATTGCTATGTTTTATTCTTGACAATTAATTTGTTAATGATTAAAAAATGGAGCTTAAATCGAGGAAGATAGAATAATTAAGTATAAATTGGCTTAAAAACCCCAATCTAGGAGAAGACATAAAAACATTTATAAGTAAAATTAGAAAACCTTTCAGATTTTCTCCTCATATAGGTAAATTGACAGCTTTATAAAATGGTAATCAGATTTTGATTTAATTTAAAATATTTCTAATTTGTAAAAAAATAACTACATCTCAGTCAGTAATACTAGTTTTGAGAAACAACTACAAAATTAAAATTTTCATTGCCTTAACGTATAAGTTTTTCATCGAACATATAAATCTTTACTAATAAATTCTATGCCAGCTATAATAAATAGTAGTAGTAGTAGTAGAAACATTATTTTAAAAATTTAAGGACTATCTATTTTTCAGGTAAGAACGAATTAAAATAAAGACTAAAACTGCTTAAGAATTAACTTGGTTACATGGCTTAATTTATATAGGTATGTATTTCTATCTATATCTATAGCAAGATGCTTGCTCGCATAACAGGCTTAGCTTAGTCGAATATTAAACCGAGGTTTTCGTCTGAAGGTTTTGCACTTGCTAATAATCATATGTAGCTTAATACTACATTTTGTACACTATCTCGATAGACATTCATTATACATAAGAAATATACAAAATTTATATATAACTATAACTTCAAGGTTCTTCAAGGTAGCCAATACAACAACATTTTTGTTAATAATTTTCAAAAATACCGACTTTAACTTTAAAATATTTTTCTGTATAAAATACTAAGAGTATTTAATACTTCAGTTTTTAATTTCTCGTTGTATTCTCCCCAATTGGTTTTAAATCTATGAGGCATTGTCTTTTATATATATTTAAAATGTAATAAAGTTACCTTGCAAGTTCTGCAGGTATTTAATTAACACTTAGCGACTACACAAAGTTCGCCGAAAGGCTGAAGCTTTGCGAGCGAATAGTGCCTCGTAATCCTTCATCGGCGGCATTCTTGCATGAAGGGCCGGCGGACTGAACTGCACGGGACTGTTTTGCTTTTCATTACCAAAGTCAATGCCTCTGTCTCACCTTAATGCCGCTTCACCTGGCTCAGTTTAGCCGCAGGTTTCAGCTGTGTCGTTGCCGAGCTAGAGTCTGTTAATTAATTCCGAAATCACGTACGCATGCTCAGTGTGTGTCAGTTGGCATTTTGCCATTTTGCCCCTTTCCCCCGCCGAGATCCGGAGTTCGGAATGCTTTTGGAGATTGAGATGTTTCGCGAGACTCTTTATGGTAAAATTGCATTACAAATATCATAGATGGCACAATAAATTGGATGCCTTTGTGCTAGAAGCTAGTGAAAGGGAACTGGGAGCTTTACATTAATTTGTTGCTGCTGCCTCGCACTAACTTTGTATCGTCGCTGGCCCGGCTTATAGTTAGGCATGAGCTCAGTGTGTTAATGGGTTAATACAAGCACTTGAACATAAAAGCCGAGCTCATGCAGGCCAGCACGTCTATTGAGGAAGCGAGTTCTCCGCCACTTGTTCAAACAGGGCGCTTAGCCGGTGCTGGGAGTGGGCCACGAGTGCACCTTGGAACTGCACTCGAGTGCCGTGCTATGGATATGGGATGGGTTCGGACTCGGAGTCGGCGTCTCGGTCTCATTTGGGCCTTAATCGCTTGCACTTGTTCGGATGATTGTGGGAAATATTTATGGGATTCTGGTTCTCACATTTATATGGGTTTGATGATAATTATTATCCTAATTTATATTCATTATTTAAGGTTTTAAAATCGTAATTAACAAGTTCGGATTCATAATTCAAAATATGTACGAAATGAGGCAGATTTAAACTTCTTAGATTCTGACCCATATAACAACTAAAATAATTTACAAGAATATTATTTTTTATTTTTTTTATTTAAGCAAATTGAATCTGGAATACAAAACTAAACCTAATGATTTTTAATGAGTACAATCTAAAGAGGCTTTCGACTCATATTATTAAGACTACAAAGAAAATTAAAAGAATTGAGATTAATATAGAATTAATTAAAAAAAAAAGTTAATTTGACAGCCATTATGTTGCCACTTTTATATTTTTGTTTTTACATAGAATTCGGAGCTTAAAAAAAATCAATAAGAATTTAAGAAACTCTACACGGAAATGGCTGGCATTCTAATTTAAAGTATTAAACTATTTAATTCAAATTTGATTTTTTTACTTACCCTTTAATTGCCTTTGAAGTGTTCATTCGATTCAATCGAATCTAATCAAAGAATCCAATTAGTGGCAAATCCGCGTAATTTATGAGGCCTACCAACTCCAAGCTGAAACTATTTGCTAACAAGCTAAGCTAACACGGCTACCAAATGCAGCTACCTGCTAGTTAATTCAGTTTACTTATTTGCCCAAGCTTAGTGTTTCTCCATTGCAAAGCGGCCGTCACACAGTGCGTATGCTTAATGCGTTTTGCCTTAACTTTGACTTACTCTCCGCGTTGTCGGTTTCAATGGCGCGTGTTCCATTTTGTGGGCCGACACAAGCTACACAAACTACACACTAGAGATTGGCTGGTTGTTGCTGCTCTTGTTATTGTCACCTGTCCGATTATTATTATTATTTTTATGCGCTGAATTTTTTCTTTGAAATGTGCGTTGTTGCTGTCTAGCCACATTGCGTGACCTTCGATCAAACGCTCTCGATTTGCCATTTGCAAGCCATTAAAATTGATATTATCTGGGACTGAAATTGAAATTGTATCGAAATCCGAGCTGTACGAAATCAATTACTCAGCTATGCGTAGCCGTGTCTTACTTATAAATCGTCGTTGGCCCCATGGCTTTTGGTGTTTCTTTGCAGTGAAAGTTGTTAAGCCATCAAACATTATTGTTGTTTATTTTTTTCTTAAAATTTTATTTCGCTGAGCCAGACAAATTAATTATTAATGTGGATCAAATATTTTCAGTTCATTTCACATAAATACTGAAATTATTTCTCATTTTTTTCTACCCTTCACTTTTTGCGGCCAAGGAATGCTGTGTATTTTTTGTTGCCTTCCACTTTTTGTGTTCTGTGTGCGTAGATGGTTGTGGAGCTGAAGCTGGGGCTGGGGGCTCAAGAGCTTGTTTAGAACACGTAATTGTTGTTGACGCCGAAAGTGTTTGGGCTTGGTGGCCACAAGAAATCTTCAGAGGGTGCTCGAAAAATCGGGTCTGGACTCAAGTTAAATGGGCACGCTTAATTGTTGTCTATTTTTGGGTAAACAAAAGTTCCTGGAAGTGAAAAATGGTCAGAGATTCCAGTATCTGCACGTTACCACTTTATATTTCTGCTATTATTCCAAATTATTGCATGTTAAATTGTTAATTGTCATCGCGGAATTCCATAAACAGCTCACAGCTGCAGATACTAATCGAGTGAACTTAGTCAACTTCAAATTGTCCGCCTAGAAGGCCCCATCGTGAAGTAAAAAATCATTTACAAGTTGCCTCATTGCACGCACAGATAAATCAAGAATCGACGACAATCGGCGGCACATAAAAATTAATTAATTTAATTACTTATCTAACTAAATTGCTTTGGAGCTTCGAGTGCCCAACTTATGCTTGTGTTTGTTTTCAATACTTTTTCTTCATCTGTTTTAATGACAATTGCACATGAATGCTTCGAACGTATGTACATTTTTTTGTGTTTCCCCCGAGATTCATTTAGAGTGCACTTCAAAGTTAGCATTTATATTTTTTACGCTTTTCAATGCGTGTCAAAAGTTGGCTGCGAACGTTCTCTTACACTAATAAATATTTATAGATGCGCCCGTTCTGCCAGATGCCTGCCTGCACTCGTTAAGCCCGGCTCGGATCGAAGATACTAAGAATTTTAATTGATTTTAATGTGCACAGCTGCACTGTGGAGACTGACTATTGACTGACATCCAAACAAAGATCGAAGAGGCTAGTACGGGGTCAGCAGGGGGCGAAAAAGAGGTACATAAGTGAGCTGTTGACATACTCATTGCAGAATTGACATAAAATATCGTCTCTGTACAATGGCTAAATGTTTCACAAATTAATCATTAACTGCTTGGGTTGGTGTACAATAGGACATTGTCTTGTGAGTTTAAATATATTATAAGTTAAGTTAAAATATATTGTAATTTATTAATATTTCTAACTAACTTTATAACAAATTTACAAAGACCAAAAAAATCTAGGTACAAGAAATCACAAAAATTGTATAATATAATATAATTTCGAAAGTCTTCAAATAGTATATAAAAATAAATAATATTTTACTTTTTTTCTTTTAAAGGCTTTGAAAATACGGAAGAACAGCGAACTGACATTGCAAAATTGACTCGACTGGTGATACTGATCAGGAGATGACTCCTTCTGTCCGCAGTAACCTATACTCTTGTAACCTATGAGTACCGGGTATAAAAACTATAAATCATACGAGTTATCGATTAAGTCAGTAATTAAAATACTGGTTTATGTTCTGTCAGTTAAATACAGATGAGCCTACAAATGAACCATAATTAGTATAGCTTCTAACTGACTTCTGCAAGCCAAGATCACGTTATTACGAGAATCATAAACACCCAGTTCCACCTCATAAAGACGAATGGCCAATTTATTGGTTTTATGCAAATTACATGTAATACACGTTTATGCGGTGGCCAATTGTAATCATTGTATAGAATATAATTTAAAAACTTTTTTTCTAACTTCTACGTTTAAAATACTTTAGTTATGATTTAACTTTAAACTAAGTCCCCAACTCACTATGCCTTTATGTATTAACTAATAAATCCGGTGTTAAGCTTTCCGTTTAAGCCGAAGCTAAAGCCAACTTCCTTGCAAGCAATTAACAGTAATAGCAGCACCCGCTCTCTCTCTCTTTTTCTCTCTTTCTGAATCTCCCAGAGGTAACGCATCCGTCAGATTGGGAAAACCCCCCATATGCTACGAGAAAGATAGAGAAAGGGCGCCCGACACGCTAGTGATTAATACGACATGTCATGTCAAATATGACGGAAGTCTTTAGAAGGCGGACACGATCCCGGACCCGAAATCAGTCTCCAAGCCCGAACGCTAGCCCAATCCAGATCCCGCCAGGCCGAGGCGAAATGGAGCAGCAGCCGAGGAGGTGCTCAGGAGCGGCAAAAAAAAGCCGATGAGCGGATTGGAGCCGGACTGGAACCGGTTCCGATGGCAACCATTTCAGCGGGGGCCCCACTGTGGAGGTCCCCGCACAGCTGAGCTCAGTTTCGAACCAACTCTTGGCCACAGCGGACGTGGAGACCTCGCCGCTCACCCGCTTCACAGCCCACCAGCTCCCCCGCCGCTCTTCCGCTATCCGCTTCGCGTGTGCTGGTGAGAGATCGCAGACGAGAGTGAATGTGAAACGTGTCGCGCATGCGCCGTCTTCTTCACCGTTATTGTGTGCCGCTGCTGCTTTCCGTTTTATCGCCCATGCAAAGTGAAGACCGCAGAGCTATGCCAAATTGCTCAAAATGTTTAAAAAATAGTGCAAAAACCCGATAAACATTAAACACCCACCCGTTGGAAATTGTTAGATATTTTCGTGTATCTTTCTTGGCGCTCGCGTTGCCATCTCCCTTGCTCCCCCACGGCGTTGATTCTCCCTCTCTGTCGCTCTGCTAGTGTGTGTGTCTGTTATTTTATTATTTTTTTTTTTGGGTCCCCTTTCGGTGTTCGGAGTCTTCTTTGTCCCGTGTTTCGTCGCTGTCTTGGCTTTGCTTACGTTTTCGTTCATGAATTTAATTTATTTTCGTGTTTCATATTTGTTGTTTAGCGACCGCCTCTCCTACATCTTCAGCGCTTCCACAGCCTTCGCCTCCCGTGCAACAACAGCAACATTATAAACAAAGAAATATCTTTTTGCGCAATTTTAGCAAACCAAGAAAAAAAAAACGGAGAAAACCCAAGAAAATTCAGGGAGCATCATAGAGAAATTAGCCAATATAGATACCCGTTTAAACCGTACCTGAAATATATCTTAAATAGAAAAAATTATCAAATAGAAATTTTATGGTATTTAAATAGGATGCTGTTTCTGGTTATAGAAGCGGTTTCTTCAATGAGTATTTGGAAATTAACTTGATTTTGACTTGAAATAAATCTTCGAACGTTGCCCAACAATTTCGGCAATTAGCCGCAGAAAATGTTTATTAATTGATGTGAAATATCCGGGGGCTATGGCTAATGTTCAGAAAGCCAGCGCTTCTACCGCAAAACAATTTGGTGAATTATACCGTAATTCCACAGTGATTATTGCCGTTCAGTCTTCCACGCTTTCTTGGCTTTCTCTCCCTCTCTCTCTCTTACTAAGTGTGTGCGGTGGAAATCATGAATTTTTATAAACTTGAAATTAAACCTTTTGAAATTAAACTTGAAATTAAAGAAGGGTAAAATGTGATCTATAACCGAAATTGCTTTTGGTAAAATGTGGTGCATATCAAGCAATTTCATGGATTAGATATCGTATAAACATGGTAAATCTACAATCCGCCTCCACCCCATTCTTCTGCCCTTTTTTGTGCTCGCCCACAATTAACCATGCGTTCGGAGTTGGCTTTTACCCCTCTTAAGTCTGCTTTCTGCCTCTGCTGCCGCTTAATAATAATTTCTAAACAAACTCTGAATTGCATTAAGCGGAAAAATGCGAAGCTCCTTGTCTTTATGACTTTGTTAGCTTTAGCACTCGCCAGTTGTTGTAATGTTAATTGTTTGCAGTTGTGCAATGGCATTTTATATGTTTTTTTTGTCTTTACTTCTTCTCTGTGCCTCGGCTTTGTTGCTACTTTGAAGATACAATACATACAGATACATTTGTATGTTGCTTAAAATAGTTGGTTTTCGGCTTTTGTTGCTGTTGCTTTTTTGCCTTTTTTCGGCTCTTTCCCGACTATTGTCGATTATGACTAATGGAATTCGTAAGCTCGCAGAAGGTCAATTGTTTTGCGGGTAATTCCGTTTACTTAACACCGCGTCTCGTTTCGTTTTTAGCCTCCACCCCGGTTCCCTTTATTTGTTTTGCCATTTATTTGGCCATACACCGCACTGCACTCGATAAATGCGATTTTATTTGTTCGCGTCATAATTAATTAGAGGCATTAACGAACCATTTCGCCATTTACTTGGGTCTTTCTGCGGTTAGGTCCGGTTTTCCATCAAAAAATATCTCCGGCAAGAAAAAATAAGTTACATTTTAATAGAAAATATAATATCCGTAACGAACCTAAACCACTTAAAAATCTAGTAATGGAATTTAACTAAAATTTGTATATATTTAAAATTAATATACACTCTTTTACCCTTAAAAATCTAAAAAATATATATCTCTTTAAGGTTTCAACCAATGTTTAGCCCATTTGATAAGTTTTAACTCACATAAATTCTATTTTAATATATCAATGGTAGCTGGTGGTTTCTGGCTTAGTGGGAAGTTTCTCTGATATTTCCAACACCCTGTAGTTTTAGCCATCTAACAACGTGAATTATCAGGCTTAAGACTTAAGCCATTTAAATACCAAACAGCAAGTGACTATCACAACCAAATACATGCATAGATAACTTTATTAAGTTTATGCTAATTCGATCGATCGAACATTTTAAACGAGAATCGGAGTGAATCATTCGGTAGCCACAAAAATGCCCAAAACTGACTCAAAATATCTCTGTATAAATAACAACAAATCATGTTTCACAATAATCGCTTTATCTTGCAGTGCAATAAATGAAAATCATGGGATCTCAACCACGCAAATATTAAAGTGTGAAATAATAAAAAGTTCAATCGAATCTCTGTGATCAAACGAAAAGTAATGCAAAGTTAAGCCGATGCCCTCCCAAGTCCGTCCTCACCCCAAGTGTTAGTTTGCTTAATTAATTTAACAATACAATCGCGCCGCACCGTAGCAAACAAAGGAATAATATATAATAAATAAAAATTGTTTGCAATCAATATGAGTGTTCCAAGCGCGCCCCATCCGAGGGCAGCAAGCAAAAATCAAAAACCATGTCCAAATGCAAAACACAGGCCCCGGCTTCAGTTGCCGGGGGCGACCTGTGGAGGAGCTCTGCTTTTGTTGCTGATTAGTCTGGGCCTGGACCTGGGCTCTGTGCATTGTTATGGTGAGTACAACGGCCTACAATACTTAATAAAAAGTGTTCCCCGTGGATTTAATTAGTATCCATTTGATTTTTTATACCCCCTTAGGATAACATTTTTAAAATCGCATTGTATGGTTATTTAATTCAATTTGCAATATTTGCATTGACATGAATCGTGGCGATTGAGAGATATTTGCCCAGTAAGGGAATGATAAAATTTAAAGTTGGGGTGTTCCTTATTCTCAATAATATAAAGAAAAAAATCTAAGATCCTAAGATAACTATGATATTTCTTCGTCCCTGTATACCTAAAAGCTACATGTTTAAAAATGACACACTCTAAAAAATAGTTCCTATTTAGAATTTCTAATACCTTTCATTAAGTTCTAGACACACCCACGATATACAAAAGTGTTCCTTATTTTATTGCTGTCACATTTATTATGCTAAAGTTACTCAACTTGTCAGTGATATATGTATGTTACCAGCTTCGGACTCGGACACAGATTAGACAGTGTAAATAGAATGGAAGTTGCCATCGCTGAGAGCAGGAAAACAATTATACGGTTTTTAAGGCAAATAAACCCATCATAATTGCACTCGCACAATAAAAACAGGCTGCAAGATCTGGTCAGAATTGACGTCATCAGTTTTGCTCAGATCTCGTGGCATCAAAATGACCGATTAGATTCCACCACAAACAGTTCTACAATTTATTATTCATAAAATTCTATATAGATTTTCAAATGCACTGACAGAATTTTACAAAGTGAAATAGAAACGAAAAAATAGAAATACAGACGTCCTATGGTTCCGCTAAATAGCTTCCATCTTTGCTGTATTGTTCTTGTCAAAACCCACAAACTTTGATTACATTTATTTATTTTCAGTTTTTCTCACAGTGCTATTTGCCAAGCACTAAGCATAAAGTTTCAGGTGTAAAGGAGGGTTGTGGGGAACCTGTAGATTCCACGATGTCTGCCGATCTGGTCACGTACCGCCTGTATGCAGGGGAAGGGGCGTGGGCGTGGCTCGGTGTTAGCCAAGTCAAATGTCAACGCACGATCAACTGGCTTCCCCTCTGTCCGTCGACTGTCAGTGGAAGTGTTTAGTACCTCTCTCTCCTCCCTGCTCCCACCACAAATTCGATCCGCATTGTTTCGCTATTTTTCTCATTTATTATTTTTCCTATCAGTTGATTTATGCACAGCCAGCACGTTTTGTATACTTTTATTTTGCAATATTTAGCGTAATGAAATTACTGCAAACAAACGTGAAATATATCCCATTGTTTTGACCAGCAACGCCCTCCCGCAGAGTGACTGTCTACGTGCCGGCTTCTTCCTGATTGAAAGATCGATGATTTTAGCGATCTTCGATCTACGGATCTCCGATCTCCGCAGGTGGCTTTTGGGGGAAGTCGAACATTAAATTCGTTTCGCCTTTTGGCACCATAAACTTTGTTTCGTTTTGTTTTCTTTTCATAAAATTTATTAGCATTCGCGAAGGTTTGTTTCCGTTTGATTAAGTTTTGTGGGAGGGCTTAAATCTAAAAGTATCACCAATGAATCGTAGTATATATTTAAAAAATACAAACTTTTCTAAAAATTGTCTGGAAAAAAGACGGCAAATATAAAGCGCTGCAGCGAAGTGTTTGAATGAGCCAACGACAGGAAAAAAACTGACCCAGTCCGATTTATATACAACTTATCGTTTTGTATGGAGATAAGCTTTTATATGTGTACTTCAGACAGATAAGAATTTTTATTAGACTAGTTCTCTTACGCTCTCGGGCTGGCAAATAAACATATGAAGAGAGCTAAAAAACTCTTCAAATTTGTGCAATTATATTATATATGTGCCTTATAATTGAATGTTAGAAACAAACAAAAAATATATAGCAAAATATTAAACAAAGATGTAAACATATGTTTGTTTAATGTAATATATAACATATATTATAAGGCCTATTGGCTCTCTTTATTATCAACTGATGCATGTCATGCTAATTTTAAGTCCCTCAATTATTATAGATAATTAAAACAGTCTTATGAGTTAATAATAAATTAAATTGTAAATTATTTTACTTGGCGGTTATTCTTAGAAAAAAATAAGGGAAAAAGGGGAATTCCCTTTGACAAGAACGTTGCGTATTGAGATTGTGGAACAAATACCGCTTATGCCAGTCGATTTCTGAGTGTCAAGGCGTGAAGAACATATAGTAATGAGCGGAATAAACGAGAAAGCTTCTGGAAGTGCCGGCAAAAAAGCTTCAGCTCCCACCACCGAAGAGCAGCCTAGTGGGAGCAGAGTAAGGAAACACGATGAAGAGCCCCCTGAAGTAGATGCAAAAAGGCCCAAGACAAATGACGGAAACTCAGGAAATAAGGCGGCGGTGGAGCAGTTCATCTCAACGGGAAATAATGTAAAAATCGCGAATGGATCCCCATTGCTCAAATCTATATTGGCATTAAACGAGTATTGCTTGATCGCCATATTTTCTTATCTCAATTTGAGGGACCAACTAAAGCTGGCTGGTTCGAATCGACATATTTCTGGAATTTACAAGTCCTATATGCAACATAGATACAGACATATTGATGAGTATGTCACGACCAATATCGACGAAACCGATTTGGCCCATCTTCTGGAACTCATGGGCGAGAATGTGATCAGTTATGAGTCAACATTGGATCCTGAAAACGATGGGGAGCAGCATTTGTGGCTTCTGCGTACCCGCACCAAGAATCTCCAACACTTGAAGATGACTTTCCGACGCCCTAATTCAAGAGAACTCTTGAGTTTGCAGCAGTTGAACTCCCTGCATGCCCGCCTGCATTTTGGTAATTCACAATCCTATACTAATTTTGTTTCCAACCTTGTGCACTTGCCATGCTTGAGGAAACTAAAACTGGAGGCGCCCGGTTACAATGGCGATGGATTGCATGTGTTGGAGAATCTCGAGCACCTGGAAATTGGCTCTCATCCTGGGTTCGATGCCGAAAAACTGGCAATTTGTTGCCTGAAGATGAAGAAGCTTCGGCATCTCAATATAGGCAAGTACATTGACAACCTCACGGCAGAAAACTTTAAGGTGATTGTATGCAAGTGCTGCAATTTGGAGAGGTTGGCCTTCGGAGAACACCTCCTTGAATCCAATGTACCGTACGAAATCATCTCCCAGTTGCCCAGGCTGAAGCACTTGCAGCTGTGGCATTCGGACTCCCTCAAGGCAGATTTCATCGAGAGGCTGATCAACAAACAGGGCGACCCACTGGAGAGTCTCGTTTTGATTGGATACGAACTGAGAAGCGAGCAGGTGGAACATCTGAGCCTTATATCCTCGCTTAGAGAACTCCATGTGGCCTGTGATACTGTTCCCCTGGTGGGACTTTTGAAGCTCAAGAATATTGAGTACCTGCATATTGACATGCCAGACATTACCAACGATCAACTGATGGAGCTGCTAAAGGGCTGCCCGCTTCTGAGTGTTCTCAGTGTTCAGAACTGTCGTTTGATTAATTCGGAATTTGTACGCGATGCAACTCGGTTCTGGAAGCAGACACGCAGTGGATCCGATTTGGTCAAAGTCATCTATTTGCATGATTCATCTGTAAATTGGAATTTAGTTCGAATGTTTAATGACGATAGGGTTATTCGGTTTATACGGGGCTCTCTACGCTCACCCATTTTAATAAACGAAGAACTCACGAACAGAGATTAGGTAAAACAGTCATCATATAACTTTTTTAAATATTTTAAATTAATTTTAAAAGAAAGAATATAAAAGAAAATGTATTTTATAGGTTGAATACTTAAATAAAATTGCTTACGCATTTAATGTTTGATTTCATAAACTCCTGTTTTGCCTCCTAATTAATTTTTATTTTATTTTAATAAAGGTTTAAAGTTGAAAACAAATTTTTCAATTATATTTATTGGGATTTTTACCACGAAATCTATTCCAAAATGGGTAATTCACATTAAAGAATATGGAAATCACACATCTCAGGATTTTTTTCTAAAGAAAAAACATTATTAATTAGAATAGGAAAACAAATTCCCATTTTATTTACAACTGATCAATTAAAGACGATATAGAAGATGTAGTAAGACTAAATTTAAAAAATTCATACTACCTCAGACTGGTTTACATACCAACACACTTGTTCAAATTGCCAACATTGGTGATTTTAATTAGACAATAGGTATTTTGATTAATGGAATAAAAATGCCCAAAAGAATATACTTGAAAAAAAAGCACACCAACGAACTGAATCATTACTTTGTGCAGTTTTGGTTAGTGTTTCAATTTAACTTCAGTTTAGGAATGACTGCATTCTTTGGGAATCACAAGTCTTAATTAAGCCGCCAGAGATAAAATAAATTCCTTGTGCTTCGTTAGTGTTGCTGTTGTGCTGGGGCGAGACGCTGTACGGGACTGTAAAATTAAATTAAGTCATGTGCGGCGACAAATTTGGCAACCAATTAACAGCTAACAAATAGATGTCACTGTCTGCATTAATAATTTTTTGTTTGTTTCTCGTAATTAGTGTTAATTTTTAATAACTCGCTTCAAACCTAAAGCGAAAGCGGTTTGTTTTTTGTCCTTAATAACACATGTGACAAATTAGTCAAATGTTCTCAAAAAAGTCAACTTATTGAGGAGTAAAACAATAAATTATTTTCTTAAATTGCCAAGGCTTTTTGTTATTTTTGAAATCATAAATATCAGTACTTAATTATTTTTAAAAATAAGGTTTAATTTATTTCGTTTGTTTTATTATGTACAAATATTTGTTTATTTTTATAGCTGGTGTATGACGCTTAGTTACTCAAACTCAAACCTATGCGTTTTCTCTTGTCTCTTGTTTTGCAAAAGCCATGTGAGAAAATCAGTGTCTTTTGTTTAAACAGCAACCGTCACGCACGGCCCGAGATGAAAGTGAATTATGCGACGTAGCGGCGTCTTTCTACTGCCTAGACTGGCATAAATCAAAAGACTTAAAAAACGAACGCGAGCGAACAGCTGACGAATATAGACGGAAAGTACAATGTGACAATTGATGACGCCGCCGAGCTTGTGTGTGTGTGTGTGTAAATGTACTTAGTTTTTTTTAGGGGGAATCCGTGATGTCGTGCATGTTTCGAGAAAAAACTGACTTTCGTGTGGAAGCTTCTCCACCGTGCAGGTGTTGGTTACTGTTTTTATTTCTTTTTCGTTTCTGCCGACATTCCGCACTACGCCAACGCAGATTGCTTGGCGTATACATATATGCGCTATATATAGTTGATCGGAGTCAGCTGAGGCTTCCTCTCTCTCTGACAGCTTCGCAGTGAATGACTCTCCTCAGCTGGGGCTACGTTTTTGGTTAACCGGATCTGATTCTGTTTGCCGTCTCAGCCCTGGGAATTATTCTGTTTGCTGGCTTGCTGTTGCCATCCATCCATCTATCCATCACTCACTCATACACAGCTGTGCGGCATTCAGACAGCGGCGATCATTGCTCTCGAAAATGGTACGAAATATAGTCATGATTCGCAGCTTTGCCTGCCTCTTGAGCCGTCAACGTCATAGAATAAAATAGTGGCATGGTCTGCTGTCCGTGAAGAATGAATCGAAATAATCTCATTCCTGAGTTAATTTCGGCATTTTGCGGGTGCTGCCCCAAGAAATGAATAACAAAAGTTATATTGTGGAAATAAAAACAAAACTGGTTTAAACGCCTGTTACGATTTGCCCATCCAACAAGCACTTTTTAGAATGTTTTAGGTATGTTTTCCTCTTTTTTTGTTGTTTCGGGCATTGGCTTGGTAATTTTAAAAACTGGTTTCCCACGAACCCCGTCCCCGTTCCCCATTGCAATTATACGTAAATAAACCATAATTGTAACGTTTAGCGTCAGAACAATTACGCCTTGCAGATTTTTATCACTTTAAGGTGCCTTCTGTTCAACAAACATTTATTTTTACAATGCTTGTTTGTGTTTTTCATTTGTGATTCATCCCTAAGCCAGCCTGAAAAAGGGTTGATTAATTATTGAGTCTAGGGATCACAGGTTGTATCTTAAATATTAAAGATTGCTCATGTCAGAAAATAAAGAAATGACAACAAGAAAGTACAATATTCCAGTAATTCTAACAAGTGGCAAGCTCTCTGTAATTGTTACCTTTTCTTGTGTACCGATCCGCTTAATATATCCGTTATAATCATTCGGGTGTGGTGACTACTCAAACCCAATTAGAATCAAGCAAAGTAGGTACTATAATTACTTTTTATGATGACAAGTCGATTGTAGATAATTTGCCAAAATTGCTTAGCGACTCATTGGAATCACACAAAATAATAGACAAATATGCAAATTGTGAGCCTTAACATTCCTACAGTTCGGCCAATAGAGCAAAGCGATGGGGTGTGACTCAATCACCGGCGGCCGGAGCTCGAAGTCAATCAATTTTCCAGTCAATTAAAACCAAACTAAGTCAGCCAAATACATTTTCTAATATCACAATCTACAATTTATCGGATCAGTTGGACTTTGGTAAAAACCGGCTGCTACTGTGTCCGCCGCTAGTCCATGCGTAAATTATTTATCTAATTTGAGGTGAACATTTAAAGCATTCTCTGATCTTAACTAGCACAAATTTATGCGTTATTTACACGCATAAAATTTAACGAAATTACGCAAATAAATGCAAATTAATTGCTGTATTTTTTGAGAGTGGCAAAGTGATGGCAAACAGCTTGATTCTAAAAAATTCAAATTCTGCCCGAATACCAAAATTGTATGATATTTAATGTAGGTGAAGGCTTTATTCAATGTAACATGAGAAATTGTTTTAATAATTTTAATTCAGTTCACTTTTTTATTAATAAAAGGAACGGTCACGTAAGGTTTCCTAAATTGATAAATATAATTAAAATTCGTAATTTGTTTAGGGTTTTGACAGCAAAAATAAACCATATAATATATAAAAAAATATATATATATAAACATAGAAACATTGTTATCATCAAATATATTTAAAACCAAGAAGAAAGTTATAGGATTCGTTTTATCTAGCAACCAGGTTTTATATTTTATTTTAGATTTGTTGTTTCATATAGCTAAAATAGTGACTCCTCTAGTAAATACTCTTTCTTCAATTTTTAGTTTGTGTTTAAATTTAATTATAATATAATCGCTTAACCTTTCCCTTTACAGAAAAAATGTATAGTCAGACTGAGAAACAGCGCTACGATGGCTGGTACAATAACCTCGCCCATCCCGACTGGGGATCTGTGGGTAAGTGGTAAACGGGACGGGAATTTCAGTCGGGCTGCTGACAACTTTCGAAAAAGGGCAGAACGTCGAATAGCACTCTTAATTAGAAACACACTGAGAACAAATTAGAAATCATATTTAATGTAAAAGTAAATGTAAAATAGATAACAACAAATTAAAGATACTCACATAATTTTTTTTATATTAAACAGATTAAACAGAAAAATTCCAAATATCCATTGTTATTCTTAAGATATTTATACAGTTTCTTAAGACAGACATTTTCAATGATTTTATAAATCTTAAAAAGATCAATTTAATACATTTTTCTTTGTGCGCAATTGAAAGTGCGATCGGCCTGTATTTGCATATGACTATAATCTTTAGCAATGCCCTCGATTTGCATAGTCACCAGCTGGACAGAGCGACTCACCTGTGCCCCTCCCTTTGCTTCCAGACAGCCACCTGGTGCGCAAGGCGCCCCCCTCGTATTCGGATGGAGTCTATGCGATGGCAGGTGCCAATCGACCCTCGACCCGCAGGCTCAGCCGCCTCTTCATGCGGGGTAAGGATGGACTGGGCTCCAAGTACAACCGAACCGCGCTGCTGGCCTTCTTTGGCCAAGTGGTGGCCAATGAGATTGTGATGGCCTCGGAGTCCGGATGCCCCATTGAAATGCACCGCATCGAGATCGAGAAATGTGACGAGATGTACGATCGGGAGTGCCGCGGCGACAAGTATATTCCGTTCCACAGGGCGGCCTACGATAGGAGCACGGGCCAGAGTCCGAATGCGCCCAGGGAACAGGTGGGTACCGGTGCTGGCCACGGCCCAGAATCACGGTGTGATCAATCTAGCAATAAATCCTACTCCGCAGATAAATCAAATGACTGCTTGGATTGATGGCAGTTTCATTTACAGCACCTCCGAGGCCTGGCTCAATGCCATGCGCTCCTTCCACAACGGCACCCTGCTCACCCAGAAGGACGGCAAGCTGCCGGTGCGCAACACAATGCGGGTGCCGCTCTTCAACAATCCGGTGCCGAGTGTAATGAAGATGCTCAGCCCGGAACGGCTTTTCCGTAAGTTAATTGTGTTCAAAGTAAATTAACAAGTTTTTTATATGTTTTAAATATTTTTTCTTATAGTTCTTGGCGATCCGCGCACCAACCAGAATCCAGCTGTCCTCTCATTCGCCATTCTTTTCCTGCGCTGGCACAATACCCTGGCCCAGCGCATCAAGCGCCTGCATCCCGACTGGAGCGATGAGGATATTTATCAGCGGGCCCGGCACACGGTAATTGCCAGCCTGCAAAATGTGATTGTCTACGAGTACCTTCCCGCCTTCCTGGGCACCTCTCTGCCACCGTATGAGGGGTATAAGCAGGACGTGCATCCGGGAATAGGCCACATCTTCCAGGCGGCTGCCTTCCGTTTTGGTCACACGATGATTCCGCCAGGCATTTATAGGCGCGATGGCCAGTGCAACTTCAAAGAGACGCCCATGGGCTATCCGGCTATTCGACTGTGCTCCACTTGGTGGGATTCCAGCGTGAGTTTTTTGAGATTTAAAAGAAGAATCTGTTAAAATTAGTTGATTTCGCAGGGTTTCTTCACCGACACAAGCGTGGAGGAAGTGCTGATGGGCCTGGCCTCTCAGATATCCGAGCGTGAGGATCCCGTTCTGTGCTCGGATGTGCGGGATAAGCTCTTTGGACCCATGGAATTCACTCGCCGGGATCTCGGAGCCTTAAATATTATGCGAGGCCGAGACAACGGTCTGCCGGACTACAACACTGCCAGAGAGTCCTACGGCCTCAAGAGGCACAAGACCTGGACGGATATTAACCCGCCTTTATTTGAAACTCAGCCAGAACTCTTGGAGTAAGTTATTAATGCTGCATTAAATTACTGATTTAATAACAATTTTCCCTCCCGCAGCATGCTCAAGGAGGCCTATAACAACCAGCTAGACGATGTGGATGTCTATGTGGGTGGCATGCTGGAGTCGTACGGCCAGCCGGGTGAATTCTTTACGGCTGTAATTAGGGAGCAGTTCCAGCGACTGCGTGATGCCGACCGCTTCTGGTTCGAGAATGAGCGTAATGGAATCTTCACGCCCGAGGAGATCGTTGAGCTGCGCAAGATCACGCTGTGGGACATCATTGTCAACAGCACTGACGTGGCCGTGGACGAGATCCAGAAGGACGTGTTTATGTGGCGTACGGGTGACCCCTGCCCGCAGCCCATGCAGCTGAATGCCACCGAGCTGGAGCCCTGCACCTACCTGGAAGGCTATGACTACTTCTCCGGCTCCGAACTGATGTTCATCTACGTGTGCGTCTTCCTGGGCTTTGTGCCTATTCTGTGCGCCGGAGCCGGTTACTGTGTGGTCAAGCTGCAGAACAGCAAGCGGCGACGACTGAAGATTCGACAGGAGGCGCTGCGTGCGCCACCCCACAAGGGATCCGTGGACAAGATGCTGGCCAGGGAGTGGCTGCATGCCAACCACAAGCGGCTGGTTACCGTCAAGTTTGGCCCGGAGGCTGCCATTTACACGGTGGACCGAAAGGGCGAGAAGCTGCGCAACTTTAGTCTGCAGCATGTGGATGTGGTTAGCGTGGAGGAGTCGGCCACAAACCACATCAAGAAGAAGCCGTACATTTTGCTGCGCGTACCTAGCGACCACGACTTGGTGCTGGAGCTGGAGTCATATGGAGCTCGGCGGAAGTTCGTGAAGAAGCTGGAAGATTTCCTGTTGCTGCACAAAAAGGAGATGACCCTGATGGAGGTGAACAGAGACATTATGTTGGCGCGAGCCGAGACCCGTGAGCGACGCCAGAAGCGCCTGGAGTACTTCTTCCGGGAGGCCTACGCCCTGACCTTTGGCCTGCGGCCCGGAGAGCGACGCCGGCGATCGGATGCCTCCAGCGACGGCGAGGTGATGACCGTGATGCGAACCAGTCTGTCCAAGGCGGAATTTGCTGCCGCTTTGGGCATGAAGCCCAACGACATGTTTGTGCGCAAGATGTTCAATATAGTGGACAAGGACCAGGACGGACGGATCAGCTTCCAGGAGTTCCTCGAGACGGTGGTGCTCTTCTCGCGTGGCAAAACCGACGACAAGCTGCGCATCATCTTCGACATGTGCGACAACGATCGCAATGGAGTCATCGATAAGGGAGAGCTGAGCGAAATGATGCGCTCGCTGGTGGAGATTGCGCGGACCACGAGTCTGGGCGACGACCAGGTCACCGAGCTGATCGATGGCATGTTCCAGGACGTTGGACTGGAGCACAAAAATCACCTAACCTACCAGGACTTTAAGCTAATGATGAAGGAGTACAAGGGCGATTTTGTGGCCATCGGCCTGGATTGCAAGGGAGCCAAGCAGAATTTCCTGGACACTTCTACGAATGTGGCGCGCATGACCTCGTTCAACATTGAGCCTATGCAGGACAAGCCGCGCCACTGGCTGCTGGCCAAGTGGGATGCCTACATCACTTTCCTAGAGGAGAACCGCCAGAACATCTTCTACCTGTTCTTGTTCTACGTTGTGACCATTGTGCTCTTTGTGGAACGCTTCATCCACTACTCGTTCATGGCGGAGCACACGGATTTGCGTCACATCATGGGCGTGGGCATAGCCATTACCAGGGGTTCCGCTGCCTCGCTCTCCTTCTGTTACTCGCTGCTGCTGCTGACCATGTCCAGGTGAGTACAGCGGGATGAGAATGCCTGCTTGAATCTAACCTTTATTTCTATTCTAGAAACCTGATCACCAAGCTGAAGGAGTTTCCCATCCAGCAGTACATTCCCCTGGACTCTCATATCCAGTTCCACAAGATTGCCGCATGTACGGCTCTCTTCTTCTCGGTGCTGCACACAGTGGGCCACATTGTGAACTTCTATCATGTGTCCACCCAGTCCCATGAAAACCTGCGCTGCCTGACCCGTGAGGTGCACTTTGCCTCGGACTACAAGCCGGACATCACGTTCTGGCTCTTCCAGACCGTAACCGGCACCACGGGCGTCCTGTTGTTCATCATCATGTGCATAATCTTTGTGTTCGCGCATCCCACAATCCGGAAGAAGGCCTACAACTTCTTCTGGAACATGCACACGCTGTATATCGGCCTTTACCTGCTCAGTCTGGTCCATGGACTGGCCAGGCTGACAGGTCCGCCCCGTTTCTGGATGTTCTTCCTGGGACCTGGCATCGTGTACACCCTGGACAAGATTGTCTCGCTGCGCACCAAGTACATGGCCCTGGACGTGATTGAAACGGATCTGCTGCCCTCCGACGTGATCAAGATTAAGTTCTACCGGCCGCCCAACCTGAAGTATCTCTCCGGCCAATGGGTGCGGCTGTCGTGCACTGCCTTCCGGCCGCAGGAGATGCACAGCTTCACGCTAACCTCGGCGCCGCACGAGAACTACCTCAGCTGCCACATCAAGGCCCAGGGCCCATGGACGTGGAAGCTGCGCAATTATTTTGATCCCTGTAACTACAATCCAGAGGATCAGCCCAAAATCCGGATAGAGGGTCCGTTCGGGGGAGGCAATCAGGATTGGTATAAGTTCGAGGTGGCTGTGATGGTAGGCGGCGGCATTGGCGTGACTCCTTACGCCTCCATCCTCAACGACCTGGTCTTTGGTACGAGCACCAATCGTTACTCGGGCGTTGCCTGCAAGAAGGTGTATTTCCTGTGGATCTGTCCCTCGCACAAGCACTTTGAGTGGTTCATCGATGTGCTGCGTGATGTTGAGAAGAAGGACGTGACCAATGTGCTGGAGATACACATATTCATCACGCAGTTCTTCCACAAGTTTGATCTGCGAACGACCATGCTGGTGAGTAAAGATGGAACAAGCAGAGGAACACTTGAAGGGTTTATATCTTTTATCTTTGTATCTATTTTCAGTACATCTGTGAAAACCACTTCCAGCGGCTGTCAAAGACCTCAATATTCACTGGCCTCAAGGCAGTGAATCATTTTGGTCGCCCGGACATGTCCAGCTTCCTGAAGTTCGTCCAGAAGAAGCACTCATATGTATGTCTTAATTGATTTTCTCTTTAATCTATATTCTCTTAAATCTATATTCAAATCTTTGCTTATTTTTGTAGGTCTCTAAAATAGGCGTCTTCTCGTGCGGCCCTCGGCCGCTGACCAAGAGCGTAATGTCTGCCTGTGATGAAGTTAACAAAACACGCAAGTTGCCTTATTTCATACACCATTTCGAGAACTTTGGATAGGTCTGCGCCAGCACCAGCGATAAAACCCATTCACACCTGCCAGCTGCCCCGTCACCCTCCGTTCCACCTGCCGCCCGTTTCTCTCTCAACGAAAGCTAATTAATTGTACTCCTAAGGTTCATTCACTAGGCTAAGCGAACTCGAATCCGGCAGAATCCCCTGTACTTAACTGTCGCCCTCTCTCACTTAATCCTAGGCTACGCGTACAATCATAGTTTAGAAATGTTTTGTTTAGTGTATTATATGAGAAATGTATCACCTATATCCCCCATTGTAACAAAAAAGAAATCAGAGAAAGATCAACAAAAGCAAGATCAACAACAAAACGGCCTCTACTTATATGTATGTATGTATGTATATGTGTATTTATTGAAAATATGATTTGTTATCAGTTTTTGTAAACCGTTCGCATTATTTATTGAAAATTTACGATTATATTGATTATCTGCAAATGAATTGAAACTTGAGAAATGCCTTTTTTAAATAATTTAAATGGAGTCGAACTGCTTGCTATGCCAAGCAGGTGAGGTAAGCAGTGCATTTGCGCGCCACTATACAGTGAAGTCCCGCAAGGTAGAGTATAGTACAATTACTAATGATAAAAAATGAAATTTAAACGAGCAAAAAAATCCGTTTACTAAAAGCTGTGAACATCGTTACTTGCCCAATTTGTCTTCACTATATAAAAAAATAATCTTAAATTAAAATCATAGAAAACCGAGAAGCAGCTTTCAAGCAGTTTATTATGTACTGTGGTCTAGCAGTACAGCAGTGTTACGAGTGCTCAATATTTTCCCCATTACTGTATGAAGGAAGTACGAAGTGCGCAAGTGCGGAAATCAGCTGTTTAAGGATGTTTTTATTAAAAGCCAAGCAACGAAAAATAAACGTTTGCTACATTTAGTGTTTTCATAAATAAATGAACGTGTAAATCCAGAATTCAGGTCTAATAATCAGGCGCTATGGAGGCTATCAAGCATTATGCACTAGATACCTACACTAATATGCTCAACCGGGAGCTTTTCATCAACGAATGGGCCCAGGAGCGGTTAGTTTTGTCATATTATTAATTGAAAAATAGGGTGAATTAAAAACTCTTTACAGCTTGAGCTCTGGAGCCCCGCTGTGGGCCTTCATGAGTGTATATTTGGATCCCAGCAGCCTCTTTAATCTGTTTATACCTTTGTGCGGCATCTTCAGCCAGGAGCTGCTCATGCACCTCTTGGCAGCGGTTAGTCTGGTCAGCACCCTCAACTCCTTTGAGAAATGGTATGTTATTGTTTTATTTTTAAAAGAATTGCTAATGATATTTGCGACTACAACAGGATTTATCCCGAGATTCGCCCCTTGTGGTGGCTACGTGAGCGCTTCGCTGATAAAAAGGTGTCCATCAAGCCGCCGGTTGCCTTGGAGAGCCACCAGCTTAGTTGCGAGACAAGTGGCGGCCTGCCCTGCGCCCATTCGATGACATTCACTGTGTTTGTTCTCATCCTGGGCTCGTTCTGCTTTGTCCACTGCTGGAACCGGTTCAGGTCCTGGCGCTCTCCTATTTGGCGATGTCTGATGTACCCGCTGATCGTGGGCTCGGTCGTCTGCATGTGGCTGAGCCGGCTTTATCTGGCCACAGAGTTCCTGCACCAGTGCGTCATTGGCAGTTACATTGGCCTCAGGCTCCTCAACACTTTTGAGGGCAATGCCTACTACCTGTTTTCGCGGCCACGTCTCGTTCTGGTGTGTGTGGTGCTCGCCTTGGGGGGACTCGCAGTGGCCGTGTACTTCATCAAGTTGGACTTGGACTTGGACCCACATTGGTCTGTGCGACAGGTTAGATTGTGTAGTACTTTAAACTATAAAGGCTTTATTGTAACATATTCTCTTGTCAGGCTTTCAAATGGTGTCCAGAGCCCACGTATATGCGTCACGAGGCAAGCACAATTTTCCTCCTTGCCCGAGACTTGGGTAATCTGATGGGTCTGGCCCTGGCTTCCCCTTTGACAAATTTGTAAGGATCTTATATCTCAATTAAAAAAATAAAAAGGCTTTCCATATTTTTCTTTTGCAGACCCAATAAGAATTCGTCCTTTTGGCGAAGGTGCAGTGTTCTGGGTGCTTTGGAGATTCTCAATTATGGACTTCGACTGGCCACACCCAAGCAGCATGGCCGATTTGCTTTCTTGGCCTACGAATTCTTCAGGAATGCTTTACATTCGCTGGTGCTCTTGAAGTACTCAACGCGATTTTATTAGACTGAAAATTAAGTTATTTTTTATGTATATAACGAAAGAAAAGAAAAGAGAAGTAGATTAGAAATGTAAGAAATATACAAACTTCCATTAAAGGATATACAGATCTTAACATTGATTTAGGTTACTATAAGTTTTAACAATTAAACTTAGCTTACAATATAGAAACACCCAGTTAAAAGGTTAAAACTTTCTTTAAAAAATACAAATAATAAGTAATAAGTAATAAAAACCTTTCATAATTTTAGTAACTTTTTAATTACTTATATGTTTAATTACGACTCCATACTCTTAGTATTAAGAACAAAACATTATATAAATATTCTTCAGCTTTTATTTAAATAAGCCTAATGATTAAATTAACAAACAAGTTGGTATGAACTCCATGTCGAAGACTAGAACTTCCACAATTTCGCTTACTCACAGGACGTTATTAAGAGAAGTATCTTTAGCGTCCCGGTTAGCCATCACAAGGTTGGTGTTCTTCTGGGACATTCGCCTGTCCGCGCGGAAGAGGCAGTCTACGCGATCCGCCTCAAAGAAGGAGTAGACAACGCGCAGGTTGTTGGTAAAGCCGCCGCCATCCTTCCACGCACTCAAGATGACAATGGGATCGCCGTCGCTGATGATTTCCATTTTCTTGGCACAGGTAAGGCCAAAGTGGACACGTGCATCCACGTCGGTGGCGTAGTCGCTGCTCGGCTCGGAAGTGTACAGCAAAGGCAGGACCCCGCGGTGTATGTAGACCCAGCGGGCGGCACGCTCGCAGCGGGTGATCGCCATAATGGGGCAGCGCGGTCGGAACTTGCTGACCAGCGTGGCCGACCGACCCGAGGAGGTCAGGACCAGGATCAGTGTGGCATTGGTTTTCTTGGCTGTCTCCACGGTGGCAATGGCCAGCGAATGCGCCGCGTCAAGCTCACCGCGCACCTCGCTGACCAGGTCGGAAAAGAGGTCGCGGAACCAGAGCACCTTTTCCGCCTCGCGGCACAGCTTGTCGCAGATAGCTACCGTCTCGGTAGGGTACGGTCCGATGGCCACCTCCGAGGAGAGCATGATGCAGTCGGCGCCATCTATGATGGCGTTGGCAAGGTCGAAGCATTCGGCTCGCGTGGGCTGCACCTCAGTGCGCATGGACTCCAGGATGTGCGAGGCCACGATCACCGGTTTGCCGGCCTTATTGCACTGCCCCAAGATGCTCTTCTGGGTAATGAACAGCTTGTGGATGGGTATTTGGGTTCCGAGATCCGCCCTCGACAGGAGCAGACCGTCCGCCGCCCTCATAATCTCCGAGAAGCGGCTTAGCGCAATCTTGCTGTCAATCTTGGCAATGATCTTGATGTGCTTGCCCTTTTCGCCGAGCACCGCTCGCAGCTCCTTGATGTTTTTGGCACAGCGCACTGCCGAGGCAAAGAGAAAGTCCACATTGGCCTTCATGCTGAATTGGATGTCGAACATGTCCTTCTCGGAGACTGCTGGCAAATCGATCTCAATTTCGGGGAGAATGACATTGCAATTGTTCTTTAGCTGACCGCCTTGAATGACCTCGCAAAGCAGCCCATCGACGCCCACCTCCATGACGTGCAGCAGCAGCTTGCCATCGTCGATGAACAGGCGATCTCCGGTCTTGGTCAGATTAATGATGTTCGGGTAGTCCACGTAAACAGCTTCCTTGTTGCCTTTGTCGTAGAGGTCCCGATTGATCGACAGTCTCAAGTTGTCGCCGGTGCGCAGGAAAACCTCTCCGTCCAACAAACCCGTCCGGATCTGAGGTCCTCGGGTATCCGCTGCTATGGCCACCGTTCTTAAATTTCCCGTCTCCTTGAGAATCCTCTCAAGAGCAGCGTTAATCAGCTCGATGGTCTTTGAGTGCATCTCGTGCGACTCGTGGGCGAAGTTCAGTCGAAAGATGTTCACGCCCCTCATGATCATGTTGTATATGGTGTCCACATTCCTCGAACTATGCGATATGGTGGCTATCAGGGAGACCAGACGTTGATGCGAGGCGGTCTTCGTGATTTCCAGCTCGCAGATGTGGTTCAGCTCGGTGGAGCCTTCCCTGAGCACGGTCTTTGCTGAGTATGACATGGTTATATTCAAATTTGTGGTTTTATCTACTGCAGAATTTTGAAAATATATTTTTTTTTACTTTAAAATAAACTTTACTATAGTTTATAGAAAGTCTTGTCACATATTACGAAAATGAAAATAGGGTTTTAAATGAATTTGACGTATTTCAAAGCCAGCTTTATGATTTAATTTCGTTGTTTAAGGTTTTTTTAATCAAATTAATTAATTTAATTTAAGTCATTCCTCAGTTCAGTTTTCAATTGACTTAAATAATTTAATATTTTCAATATGATTTTCTTCCCATGGTAATTTTTAGCGCAAACTTGCTTTCATTTTCTTTTAATAATTTTTTATTCTTCTATTTTCCGTATTTTCTTATCAATAACTCAATGGACGCTACTTAAATAACAAAACTAATTAGATAAAATAATTAAAATTAGCACTTACAAACGCTATTAAATTAATTGGAGCTATTTGCTAGTAGCTACATACTTCGAGTGCTTAAGTACATTGACTTTAGCTTTTGATTCAGCTTAAGCTTAACCGCGACTACAACTAATGGCAGCACATGCACTACAGTTAATTAGGCTTTAAATAATAACGCTAATGTAAATGCTTTGCAAATGAGTTTTAAATTAATTGAAGAGATGTGAAGTTGAACGCTAATTGAAATGGAACGAGAGCTAAATATGTCTAATTTGTCCGATATGTGTGTGTGTCTTGGTTGGTTGCCACTGTCACTAGCACGAACTATCTGCAGCCGCAGGACTCCACGACCATGTTGGGCAGGGTCTTCACTGTGGCCGAGCTGCTCGAGTCCATTACGACCAGCTGCAGCGAGGAATACTGTTTGGCAGTGCAGCAGGGCACCAGCTCCAGCGACTTGTTAGCCCCGCTGGTGGAGAGAATTTTCTGTAATAAAAAGAAAAAGGATTAAATTAATAATTGCTACTAATTTTTATATTATATTCTAAGGACACCTACCATCAGGGAGCTGTGGTGGGAGGCCGCTTGCGTCACACTCGCCACCGAGCTGCAGGATCCGCGGCAGAAGTAGGCGTTGTAACCTTCCGGCTTCAGGATCCAATTGCTCCAGCCAATGTCCTTGAAGGAAATGTACAAATGTTCACGACAGCACTCGGTCATGCCGCTGGAGCAGTTGACGCTGCGCTTCTGGCGGCTCTTCCTTCTCCTGTTCTGCATGTCGATCATGATGAATGGCCGGTAGTCCTTGTCCACCGAGATGATCTCCTCCATGTCGGTGACCTCGCAACCCGTGCAGGTGATCTGAATGAGATGACTCAGGTCGTGATCACCTATCCAGCGCTTAATGGGCCATTCGATATCGATTTTCATCCACTCATCTGAAGGTAAATGATAAATAGAGAGAATTAGATATAATTTATAGTTTTGGTGACTAAATATACAAATCAATATCAACTATTTTAATGACTTTCCCAGTTATAATTTGAGCTTTATATAATCTATTTTTCTGTTCCTAGAACCCAAAAGTGTAACTTGATTCTTTGTTATCAATCAACTGACCCGAGGAACTCCCAAATTCAAGCTACTTGGCCAAAGTTCAATTGACAATATTTTGGCATGTTATTCACCCACACGAATTCAAGACTCACAGCTTCGGCCTGCTATCACGAATCTGCCCAATGATCTGTCTAATTGAAAACACAAACATGATGATGGAGCTTGGCGGTTCAGCGGCTGTCAGAGTTGCCACTTATCGGTCATTATTATAAAATCATCTAGTATATGCTTGTCACTGGCTTTGATTTCTCTCCTAGGGGTATTTGGGGTCAGTTTTTGGCTGTTTCGTGGCTGACCAAAGGTCTAAACGCGTCGCTACGCCACGATTACGTCTTGGGGACGATTCTACTCCACCATATGCTTACCTTGCTCATTCACCGACTGCAGGGCAATGGTCTTGGCCACTGGCAGATACTTGGAGTCCTTCTTCTGCTCCACTTCCACTTCAGAGACGACAATCGTCTGTCTCGAAGTGGTGCTATTCAGTGAGGATCCATTCTGGATGGTTGTGGTGCGATTCTGCTTGTTCTTGAACAGCCACAGGACGGCGGTGCTGACATCAAAGCCCTCGGCATCGTCGATCTTGAAGCTAAAGCACATGGAGGGTTTTCCATTCAAGCGATTACACTCGACCTCCTCTGTAGGGCGTAAAATAATTAGACTTTGGTTAATAAGCGTTACATTTTAAAGTTTTCATTAATGAAGTTGAAAGAGGAACATTTTTGGGATTTCATTGACTTGTCAGAAGATTGCTTACCTCTTTTAAGCAGAATAAACTTCTTGCTGGTTCTCGCATAATAATCATCCAGCTCCTTGTTCTTGGAACTGTCATCCGGATGGCTCAGGCTAACGCCGTCGAAGATAGGCTTCGGCAGCTCTACGGCAGACACATTGGGACTCTCCTTCAACCGGAGCTTCTCCAGAATTTGCTGCTTGACGAACTCAATGCGCAGGTGTGTCAGCTGCTCCTCGGTGATGTGTTCCACCTGGCGACTGCTTTCACATTTGGGACAGCCGCCGCTGCTGGACTTCACCGATATGGTAATGTTCTTCTCCATGAGATCGGCTTCGGGCACCATGGGTGGTGCCACAGGATCCTCATTCTGTTCCGGTAGAAGTTCTTCATCCCTCTTATGCTCCTCCGCCATCAGTTCGTTGCGAACAAAGTCCAGCGGCGAGAGATCAAGCTGCTCTTCAGATGGAAGGTACGATTCTTCCGGGGCATCGCCGAACATGCGCGGATAGTCCTCGCTCTCCACGGGACTCTGATGGCGGTGGGACTTCTCCTCCTCCTCCATGAGATGCTGCCAGAGGCGGGGAACCTTCAGCTGCTCGCCGGGATGATTGTAGCTCAGTTCCTGCTTCAGTTGCTGCTCGCGCTTATGGATGGCATGGAGCCTCAGGCGGGCATAATACTCCTGCTTGGTAATTGGCGCTTCGTCCTCCTCGCTGGTTGGGTCCGGTTCCAGGTGCTTGATTTGGCGAGACCGCTGCTGGCGGATGTGGTGCTCCTGCTGCAGTTGCTGCGACGTGTGCTGGACATGAGGGTGCGGCTGGTGTTTGGGATCCGGGCGTAAAATGTCGCCTCGGGAGCTGGGATGCGAGCGGGCGTGCAGGCGGTTGTATATGTTCTTGTTCTCCAAAGCCAGGCAGGCCAGCAACACCAGGATAATAAAATATTTGGCCATTTTTGTGTTTGAACTGCGTTATGTGCTCTTAAAATTTATTTGTTTAACCAAATTATATTCGCTTTTATGCTTTCACTCAAAAATTTCTTCTGGAGCTGATTACTATCTCTTTGGCAGCATTAAAAAATCAATTGTAGTGGCTATTCGATTTACAAAACTCATAGAATTGCAGCGAATTTCACTTATAGTTGCCGTTGTAGAGCCTGCTTCGAGCCCTGTTTGAAAACTGCTTTGAGAATCTGTTGGTTTATGGCAGGCGACTTATACACTTGGATGCATGATGAGCAACTTTGAGATTTCTTTTGGTCCTGACTGCAATGAAAAAGGAGATTGCAAAATGGTAATAAGTACATGTCGAAAGGAGATATTTAATAATAAAACGATTTAGTAAATTACTTCAAACTGTTCGAAAATCCTTTCTTTCACAAATGAAAAATCAATTTTAATGTTTATTGCACCTTTAACAATCTATCTTAATTGGATTCATTAATTAATAACTTAATTAAAAGCCACTTGCATCTGCAATTATCACTCTCTAAGCTCGAGTTCTCACTTAATTTTTCAAGAAATTTCATCATTTTATTTGCCTTGTCAAATTCACAGATCGGCAAAGGCGGCAAAGTGCAAACTTTTCGACATTAATTTCCAGATGATTTTGTTTCGATTTCAATAGCTAGAGGGAGATACTCGAGCACAGTTATTGCGCCTTATCACGGCCCGGATGAAATTGCGCTACAGCTATAGGTGAAGCCATAGCTTTAGGTTAATCGCCAATCGGGCTAGGACTCGGATCGAGAGCGTAGTTTTCGCAGAGTTGCTGATAAGCAGGTGCAATTAGGTTGGCAATTAGGTGGACCCCACACGTACCGTTGAGCACTGTGATTATTTTATTGGATTTTGATGACTTGGCACTCGATCACTTTGAACCCGGACACGAAACACGAGTGGATCTCTGGCTCTGCTTGGGGTTTGCTTTTGGGTTTTCGGTCGCGTATGAATTTTCTGTTTTATTATTTTTTTTTTTTTTGTTATTAGGAAAGCGTTTCCTTTTTCCGACATGCGGCAGCGCAAACGAGTTGTGAATGAATGAAGCAGTTGACTGATTAGTAGAACCATTTATGTGACGATCGGCCAGCGGGCGCTGATTGATCGTTCCGCGAGCGAGAGAGAACGAGTCGCGAGGCTACCCGAATCCAGACGAAGCCCGAAGCCGGCACACGATCGTCGTAATGGCGACGAGCTTAATTTCGCAGACTTCCATTCCCATGGTTTATGGTTACATGGCGGCGTTCTCGCCGAAGACAATTGCATGTGCAAATCGCAGCGGTCATTGCATCAGCTTCGATGCACAAAGCTGCATAAATTCTTGCTGGCTTCTTGGCTTTTTTCTTTTATTTTTGGGTTCAATTTATTTTTGGCTTCCGCTGCCCACCTGTGAGGCGCCACGCCCCTCGGTGCTATCGCGTTGCGTTGGCTTCGTTTTTGGCAAGCGTTTGGCCACAACGGGGGGTTTTGATACCAATTGAATTTATGAGCGGATCGCGGATCGCGGATCGAGTGGCCCATTCATGCTAATTGCCCCGCAGCGCTATCAAGCTTGACTTTGATGATCCGACCCGATTGTGTGTCAATCAATTAATAGTGAGCACGTTGCTGATAAGCTCTCCGGAGCCCACCACGAAATGGTTTATGGTCCATTTGCCAGGGCGCTTGCTCCACAAACGAGGGCACGGAGTATGGAATCAAGCCGTTAACCATGCCCACTATGTGATTTACGCTGTTAATCGGATTCGAATTCGGATTCCGGCAATCGATAAGCGCGATTAAAAATCACTCGCATTCCAAATGACTGGCGCCCCTTAATTACATCCTATGTATATTTTCCATTTCCAATTCAAATTCAAACGAAAGTGTTGGAATCGGGGAAATTTGCGGGGACTTTCACGGCTATATGTTTATTTTCGTTGGGGAATTTCATCAGCCAACTGAATTTCTTTTGCTTATTATACGCTGTTCTGGTCTCGGCTAAATGTGGAACAGTCGGGTAAGGTCAAGAAAACTGTCTGTATTGTACGTACTGCGTGTATGAGAAGGCCAGCACAGATCACGAGTTATAGTCGTACTACACTTAATTTCGATTCGATTTGCTAGCAGAACACGTGCCCGCTGTGCTAGTCACGAACCGGGATTTTCTGAAGCCAATTAGATCATCGAAATTAATAGAAACAAATAATATTATATAGAAAGATGTCGATGTCCATCAAGTTTGGTTGGCAGGCTGAGTAGGCCTCGGAGATTAGCGAATTGTTGCAACATTGTGTTGGGGTTGAATGGCAAATAAGTGAGGCATATGAGTTAATAAGGATATTTTATTAAAGAATGTTGTAGAAGCAGAGATATCTAATATCCAGATCTAAGCTAATAGTTCATTAAATTATAAAAACAAATTCAGTCTGGTTTTTAGGATACAAATTGGTTATGAAAAAGGACGAAACTTTTATCATTTTATCAGTGTGTTTTTATTCATTTACAATATTCTCATTTCCCTCTATGTATTTATTTAGATTCAGTTTAAATCAAAATATAACTTAGATTGAATATTTCCCAGAAATTCGCTTGTCAGCTTTAAATTCTAGACTTTTCTGATTAATTCCCTTAGTCATGGGAACTTCCAATTATCTGCAAAACTTATAAAGCAACTCATTGAAGCCTTTTAATTAGTGTAATCTCATAAAATGAAAAGTAATTTTCACATTAATCGAAAATTTCAAACTCGAAATTTCCCAATCATGTCGATTACGTCCTTGCCTTCAGCATAGGTCGCCCCACTTATCATCTCATCGCATATTTTTCCACAAAACAATCTACGTAGATTGCCACGTTCCAAAATCTCGATTTTTTCCACGCCGCACAAAGTGACGTCCATCGTAACAGCCTTGGGGGGCCAAGCCATTACAACAGATCGGATCGGATGGGATGGGATCTCAGTCGGATCAGGAAGTGCGGACTGGCACACTTTCCTTGACGTAATGCCAGCTCTGCACTGGCTGCGCTGCAGTGCAACGCCTGACCGACTTATCAAAGAAATCGATCCGAGGCGTGCGCCGCGACTTGGGCGACGAAAAAGGGGGTCGGAATGGAAGAAGCTCAAGAAGGTCACTCAACGCTCGGCGATCGTGGCAGCGAGCTACGTCACCGAGCACGCCAGCGGCGCGTGATTCGATCCGGAGCAGAAACAAAGCCCAACTCTGCCGGTTGCCAAGCCAATGCAAAATCGCAGATGGGAGAGCCAAGTGGAGAGTGGAGTGGAGTGGAGTTGGGTCTGAAGGCGAGATGCGCTCAGCAGCGAGGTGCAAAGTACAGCTGATGCACACAAAAAAATGTGGTTCTCATGAAAAAAATCTTTGGAAATAAATAACTCATAATTTGTAATATTAAAATCCTGGAAAATTCAGAATTTATAGTTCGAAGTTCTTCATAATAAATAAAATGAGATTCATTTCCAAGAAGAAATTAATTATTAAGAACTCCTAGGAAAAATTCAAGACACGTGTCTATGGCTTGCTGTGTTTTGACCTCGAATTGAGGCTAAGTTTTCGATCCATAAAATATAGATATATGTACATACATTTACCAACCACCCAATCTTTTATTTCTTATAAAAATATCTTAAAAATATCTCATCATATATTATATGTATTTTGATATAAAACCCATCTTATTACGTGTCATTAATTTTTTCTCTCTGTCTGAAGAAGAAGGGGAGCCTTCTGCTCTGCTTGGGGGTTTTCCATGCCGCTGTCCATATCATTTTCGCATTAATTACGGGGCAGCGGCCGGGGCTATCGTAAGTGGCTGCCATTATCAACTGGCTGCTGCATTTCTCTCGCCTGCAGTTGAATGCACTGCGACAAAATGGGCATAACACCGTTCTTGTGTTCGGCAATAAATCCTAAGATTTTGATCCCGATCCCAATCCCCCATCTTGATCACGTTGTTCACGGCGATCATCGACCGGGAGCATGCCTCGCAGTGACCTTTGGAACCGCTCACGGAGATTGCTCAGATTGGCAGCCACAGCGCAAATTAGTACTTAATCTGTTTTAATACTTTTTTGCCACACGCTCTTAGGCGATGCCTTCATAAATTCATCTCAGGATTTTCTGGGATCACTGTTGCCAATAATTTTAATCATTTGGCCAATTCGGAAGCTCTTCGCCTAGCGTTAGCTTTTGAAATTTGCACACGTCGGTGAAGAGCTTTTGTAGGTTATGCGGAATAGGCTCGAAAAAAGAGATATTCATCACCAGCCAAGTGGCAATCAATCACAGGGCAGGAGGTCTTCGATCGGTTAATGTGTTTATTGTTTATTGAACACCTTGATTAGTTTTTAATCAGATAATGAGTTTCCGCTAAGAAATCTGAAATTTCCTTGCCTTGGGTAATGCCCAATTATTCTGATATCGTTTTTATGATCTTGTAGTCTCTCCAGAAATTAATTTCACCACAAAAATCACTATCTAAATTGTTTAATTATTAAGACTCCATGAGATTTATTTTTGTTTCTTGCTTTATGGATTGCTTAAAAGCTTGAAGATTGTTTTAAGTCGCCATTTATTAGTTCACACATAAATATAAATATATTCTTTGGGTTATATAACTCACCTAACTGAATAATAATCCGTTTAAAATTTGTTTCGTTTTTCTGGTATGCCTTGCGAACGTCCTTGAATATTTTATAGCTACTTTTCCTTTTAATTGTTTTTGCAAATCATTTGCACAGAATAATCATTGTTTTTATTTCACCATTTGAACTTGATCTCCTCAGAGTGACAAGCAATTATTTATTAAACAAAACAAATCCGTTTCGCTATTTGCTTTCTAACCGAAAGTGTTTTTTGTTTTTTTTTTCACCGAGTGCCACCAAAGTCACCGAGTATTCACTGAGATTTCAGCAGTTTCGTGTGTCACCAATTGATAATTTCTCGACTTAAATTTTTGGTCCGATCGTTGGGAACGTCTGCGTGTGAATAATTCGACGATGGACGGCAGCGACCGCAAAGGCTGCCCTGGAATATGTGCGCTGTGGTGTGGGTATGGGTTTGGGTATGGGTGTGGGTATGGCCCAGTCTGCAGGCGGCAGACAGGCAAGTTGCTTGATAACAGCCAGCAAAGCTGTGACTTGCCAAGTGATGCGCAATTTTGTTTTATTTTTCCCGAGAACGGGAGCTATAGAGAGCCGTGATCTGATAAGGCTCGACTTTCCCCTCCTCTACCACACCATCACTCTCTCCGGCATCAGCGATCCAAAATCCGGTTGGCACACGGCCCTCGGTTCCGATCGCCTCCTGCGTCGAACACCCACGCCGCACAGTGGGTCAGGCAACAGCTTTAAAGAGAACAAATACTCAGAGTATAGGATAAGAAAATTTCAACATAGCAAGAGAATCAGAGCTTCTGAAAAATTGTGTTGTAGTGTCTTAAACAATCCTAGATTATGTAATATTTTTTCACTACACAAAAATAATTGTTAGTGAGAAAATGTAACTTTTTATACTACCTTTGTCCTAAATTGAGTTACTGTCCCTAAACAGATATCTCTGTTTTAGTTTAAATAAATTATGAGCTGTAAAATATTCATTTATATAAAATTATTATTATATTTCCAAGTAAGATACTATCTTAACGATAGTACAAACAGTTTTGTACCCGAAGTCGTTTCATAGTTCATATAAGATACTATGTATCTTAAAGATAGATTTGTAGCCGATGTCGTTTCACTGTTCCTCCGGGCATCGCGCTTCCAGATTCGAACACGTTCGATGTTGGAGCTCGATCGCTAGCCGATCGCTCGGCATTCGTCACCCGAAACGTGAGCTGACGTCGACCGGGGGTATTCTGTGTCTGTGTTCGTTCCAACGGGTCCAAAGTTCAGCACCTGCCGGCTCGTTTGATAGCGGACATTTCTCTTTGGGGGCTAATGTGGGTAACGAAAGCGTACCCAAAGCGAATCGAACTCACACGCCCCGTCGATACCCATCGCCTGCATCTGATAAGCCAAAGTCTGTTTTTGTTTGGTTCCTTGGCAAGCTAATCGCTTCATTTTGGCCAATTTACGATGAGCTTTTACGACGTTCTTGAGGTTTCTTGTTTTCGTCTTGGCTGTTGTTTCTGTTGATTAGCATGTGTGATCGAATATTTCGGAGTTTTCACGCCCGCCGAGCATGGGCCTGTCGAGATACCATGGAGGACTATAGTATGTAAATTGTTTATATAAATTAAATCTCGACTTTGATACCTCATCGCTGAGACTCAGCTTTCGGGCCACATGACGAGCGACTGATTAAGTCTGTCTCGATTTTTGCTTACCTTGAAACATCTCAATAAAGCGTTCACCTTACTCAAAGCTAATCAGGTTCAATCCGCTGGAAATGTCCAGAGAAAAGTTTCATTTGTATTTTCAGCATTCAGGATCAAGTTGCGATCTCTGGCGAGCTCCTCCGTAATTCAAAATGTGGAGCGCGTGCTGAAAATCACGTCACAAAGCTGAGCTTATCGATGCCAGGCCTCTCAGAAATTCTGTTTTTATTAAAAATCATGTTTTAGTGTCATAATTAATTCCACACTGAACCGATTATTTAATTTGTTGTACACTCTCTGAGGGAATTTTGACTTTTGCCTGAAGTTTGCAACATAAATATTTAAAAAAAAACTAGCTTAGTATGGGAATTATAGTTAAGATTTAATATAATATTAATGAAGATCATATGTTTAATTTCAGAATTATTCATCTCATTAAAAATGATTAATGGTGGCCTTGCTTGTCTAGACTTTGTCATTGCATTTGATCTGGAAAGCACTACGTCTACGCTTCAAAAATGTTTTAAAAATGCGATTCAAAGTTCAGGCTTGAAGCCACCTTCCCTACAGTTAAAAATACAAAATATTTCCGGCAACCAAATGTTAAAAATGTGCTAATGAAATAAAAGGCTAAGACATTTTCATCAAATTTAAGAGAATATATGGTTTTAACCAAATGAAATGGTTGGTTTTATAGGTCCCACCAGAGCAAAGTCTTCTGATTACAGAGGATTTCTTGTTGACAACCGGAAAGTAGCCAGACATAAACACAAATGTACAATTTATTTATATATATACTTTGATAACCATTGATAACACCCACGACTTTCGATTTAATTATAAAAAGGAATAAACAGAAGTGCACAGAAATAAAAATAATCATTAGAGCGCAGATTAGTGGTATACCATATGGTTTGTGTAGGAGCCTTAGGCGATTCGCCAAGGCTGAACGCGATTCGGAATATTATTAATTTACATTTGCTTTATTTCGCAATATGCAAATGTTATACTTATTAATTATAGTGCAATGGCATTTGCATAATCCTCAAGATTACTTTTACTGATGTATAAAAGTTATCAAGTTATTCGAGATAAATAAAAGCAATTACAAAATTAAAGTATTAAGAAAATTAACGATTTCTTTAAAATGTAAACAATATTGTGAGTTCTGGCTATATTTAATACTATCAGGCATGTTCCAATTTCGACTTCCGAAAATTCTTATTTCCTCTATTAAGTCGGTGTTAACTTTTGATCGAAATCGCACGGAAACATTTCGCCTGTCTTTGGGCTATTGGATTCAGCTTACGTTTGCGACTTGCTAAATTTTTTTGGGAACCAAACGGACCAAAAACACAAAAAAAAAAACACTTAAAACTTCAATCAACAAAGGAAATTATTTTATGTTAAAGGGAAATCCGAAAATGTTATTAAATTCATTTCCGAGCAGTTTTTTTTCCTATACCTACAGGAAGAATGTGAATTTTGCCCCAACTTGGTTGTAATTAATTTGTTTTTAAAGACCCATCCTTAGTTATGGATTATGACAACGAATTTTATGGAATTTGTAGATTTACTAAGACATATCTTTGGTTTTTCAAAAGTCTAACTGAATTAAATTTTAAGATAGCTTAAATTTACTTCAATTCCTCGTTCCGATCCAAATAAATCCCAAATTCATTTAGCAATCTCATTAACATGTGCTCACGGGTGAGGGCTTTCGTTGGAACAGGTGTTGCTGCGATTGTGGTCTGTTCATGTGGGCTCAGCGTGAATCCTCGAGGAGATAATCGAAGTGGAGCCAAAAATAATTAGACAGCTCTCGGGCTACAAGGAGTGAAATTAATTAAAAATTCAGCTGAATGAAGGGGCGCACTTAATCAGTACCGTTGGGGGAAACTTTCCGCTCGCTCTGTAAATGCGAGGCAATTGAAACCAAGACCGAGAGTAGTAATTGCGGAGACCCAAACGACATTGTACCAGCTCGATGTGATGGGCCGAATTGACAACTTGGACTTTGGACCAAACGAGGCGCCTGCATTCGATGCTCTGAAGTGGGAATCCAGAATTCTGACTCGGAGCAGCAGACAGACAGGCTAGACGCCATCGGGCGGTGGTGCCATTGGTGGCGGGGGTATATTTAGATTTTCTCTTGGGGACAAAGTCCACTTACGAGTCATGCGCCAGACGTGTGAACCAAATTCGAATTTTATCGAATCGCACTCGCACTCAATTCACTCAATCATCTGGCTGCAGTAAAGAGCAATTAACGCGAATTGCCAACGCGGCCACGCATGCAGCTCGTGTCCGCCGGAATTTCAAAGGGGCGGGCTACCCACTAGCCATCCGGAATTAGGAATTCGGAATCCGGATGATGCATAGAATAGACCCCACGAATGGCAAGTCATGACGTCCCTCGCATATCCACACTGTGGGCCAATAGATGACGCCGTTGGCACTCGGTGCTTACCCGCGCTTTGCCTTTCTTTTCAACGCCTTTTGCCAAATGGTATATAAATAAATCGGTGCTTTATTATCGCCGGCTAGTGTCCGATCTAAAATTAGCGCTATATTCTCACTTACTTTGTTAAATTATTTTGGGTTGATGTGTGGTCAGTTTTATGCTCTCCCAGAGATACTCGAGCCATGCGGTGCCACACATGCGGGAATTAGTGGGAAAGGTGTTAATCAAATCTATCTGGTTGTCAAAATGGTGTAAATAGATAAATTTAGAAGATGAGGAAGCAATCTGGCTTGGTGAATAATTCAATCAAACCTTGACTTGGTTTTTTTTCACCAAGAAAAATATTACCAAAGAGGCTGCAAATGGATAATGAATGTTATGTTAGAAATCAATCACTATAGAAAGTAAACAGTTTGCATTTAGATATAAGATAACTCAAGCATTTTAGTGCTTTCTTTTAGACTTATTTTTAAAGGGTTTTAAAATCTCCTATAAGATTTAACAGAGAAATTCTAAGTACAGAGACGAAAGGATTGTTCACTCAACAAAAGAACTTTAGACTCGTACTGACTCGTATTGATCAGAACTCGATGGTTCCATATGTCTCAGACTGTCTGATTAGCCAAATTGACCTTTGTAACTCCAGCCAATTGGCCCTAACTTTATTTTATAAGTATCAGATTTTATAAACACACGACAAATGATTCATATATTTCGATTGGCGAAACAAAGTCTAAACATGATAGAATTATCAGCAGTGACGACGATTAAAGGAAATTAAAAATTTCGCAAAAACTGACGAGTGCAGATTTTGACTTTAGATTCATGATAAGGTGCAAACACTAGCACAGCAGCCAAATAAACAATAAATAAATAATAATATGCAAACACATGAAAACTAGGAGTGCCAATCAGGGGCACGTGTAGCCTTGCCCTAACCTCGACCACCAAAAATATTGATACCAAACAAAAAGTAAAGAAAAAAAGCATAGGAAAAAACCAGAACAAAACCACAATCTAATCTAACGATGCAGGCCAGCGGATTTTGGGGGAAAACGGAGCATTACCTCACCGATGCGCTGTGCCGCCTGCCGCAATTTGACACAGAAATGGTCCCAATTCCGATCGATTGCCTTTGATGACACAGCAACCTCAATTGCAACTGACCACGGCCGGTTAGAGCGCGTGCCGTGTGCGCTTATCACCGCCGCCGGGAGCAAGTTCAAGTGCCATTGCCCACTGTGCGGCGCCGATAACAGCCACAGTGTGGCGGGGGAGATAAGTGCGTGAGCGGGTGCGTGTTTACATGCCGCTCTTCGGTTCGATTTGGTTCACTCATTCATTAATCATGGCGATCGATCGCGATCGCTGGATTGACTTGAGCTCGAGGACTGGCCAGAACGATGGCCGTTCAATTAACTTTTCCGGCCATTACTGATTGCCGAGCAGGGGTTCTCAAGATAAACGATATGGGGGGAAATCACGAACTGTGCTTGTGTAAGCGTATGGCCCAGCGCCTGATAGAGTCGTGAAGGCAACCACTATCCAATATCGTGATTTACTGAATTTGTATAGCTTATTTCTAGTAAGTCATGGTGTTTATTAAATATTTATAGACAAAGATTTTTGCTTTATATAAAAACTTTTTTAAATTAAGAAATATTTAAGGGCAGATAGTATTAGTTTTTGAAAAAGCAAACCAGATGCGATCCTAGAGGGTATTACTACAACAATTAATAAAATGTAGATAAATAAAATCATAAACTAATTCTTAATTCTATTTCAATTGTGAATTCGATTTTCCTCTAGGATACATCTTTAAATAAATTCCCCAAAATATAATATTATAGCTAGCCCAAACACTAAAAAAACAATAAGAAACTTATTTTTATAATACCTTTTGTCATTTATTTCTTTATTCTTTTTTGACTTTTCGTTTTTTCTGTTCCTTCGGTCATATTATGTATTTATAATATTTTTAGTTGTTCATCTTCCTGTTTCATGTTGAATTAATCTTAACTTGGTTTAATTATTTTATTTATGCATTACCATTTACTTATAATTTCCGGTTGTTAATTAGAATAATGAGCAAGTTTATATTAATTTATGTAAGTATGCGCTTCTTTTTTACTTTTATCTTAACAGTTACGTTTTTTTTTTTTTTTGCAAATATTTTCCTTTACTTTTACTAATTCTTAAAAGTTTTCATTTACTTTAATCTATTAGGTGAAATTCTTTGTAGACTTTTCATCCAAATTAACAAAAGCATTGTCTATATGTGTGTGTTTGTAGGGTGTATCGTAGGTGAGCGTGTTTTTTGTTTAACAAAAGGTGTGTGTTTTAATTTATATTTTATCCAAATTTGAAGCTTCGTCGAACAATTTCGATATTTATTTTTAAGCCGTTTTGTGGGTCACTGGAATATACAGATATATATGAATTACACTTGTGTACACATTTATATGTATTTCATACTGCTTTGCTTTTGCGATAAACATTTATATTTTCAAATCTCATAATGACAAATTTAATGAAACAACAATTTCTCTCACAACTTAAAAGTTGTTTGTGTTTAGCTTAGTTTTTCTTTTATTTCAATGCCTTCGACAACAATAACAGAATTTATTTACGTTGAATATTACTTGATAGAATGCCTTGAGTTCCAAATAACGATTTTAGTCAGTAACTGGTTTCTAATTTTACATGAATGTATGCGTAGTTCTCGTTCCATAATATTTTTTCCCATTTTGTTGAGCTTTGGTCTCAATTTATGTCCTGAATGCGGCAATTAAAAACATAAACTATAATCAAACCAGGAGCGGCAAATAAGGAAGTGTTCCTTTCGGGGATTTACTTTCTTTGTGTCGGAGATGTCTGGGGAGAGAGAGAGATTTCTTAAAGAATTCGCCCAATTACATATTCTATGCAATTGTGTGATTTTTAATTCGCTTCGGATTGCTTTTTATAAATGTTCCGTATAGAAAGATGCTTGTATATAGGGTTTATAGAGAGCAAAAGTGTGTGTTTAGTATTATAATAATAGTTCATTTTCGTTTCATACTTTTGTGGTTTTGTTTTAGCAAAAAGCACGATTTCCAAAAAGCAAAAATCGCATTGTCAAAAATTTGATTTAATTGGTAAGTTAATAATGGTAGTTTTAATTGTTTTTCATTTTTGTTTTCCATTCCATTAAGACCAATAAACATTACAATCGTTTTTCGTTCTCATTTCTTTTCTTTTTCTTTTTGTTTTTTGTTTTTTTTTCAATATAGGTATTCATATGTCTTTAGAAAATTATGGACTACACATACAAACATTCGATTTCCTTATAAAAATAAACAAAATAGAAAATGTTGCAGAACGTTTATTATATTATTAATACATCTGTAAAGAGTGTCCTTTAACTTGTTATTTTGATATGGAATTTGTTGTTTTGCAAAAAGTTGAATACATAAATATGTTTATTATTTTCGAGTTGAAGTTATGCGAAGGATGCAATCTATATGCAATTTTACAGTGGATTCTTGCTCGGATCCGATGAGTGCAGGAGCGAGTGAGAATGCGACCGATGAAAAGAGTGAGAGACAGGAGAGATAGAGGGTAATTATGGGGTATTTTTTACTGTGTTATGCCTTCTCTGGCCTACCAGGTATTCAGTGTCCTTCGACTGCAACTGCAACTCCAACTGCCTCAACACAAGCTCTCTCACATTCTCACCACTCTCGCCGCTTAAAGTCAGTCAATGTCCCCAGCCACACACATGCACCACACACTCTGCTTCACAGTCACCCAAACACGCACTCACTCCGGATTAAGCATACGCACTGGTGTCCCGCTCACCACTAGCACACCACTCTCACGCACTGCAACATGATCAGCATCATCATCATCGTCGACATTGTCATCGTTTAACAAACAGCGCTTACGAGATACTTATTACAATTGATTACTGGTTTCAAGTTGTGTATTATAAATCGGGTTTATTACATATTTATATTAAGTATTCTGCTAATATTTCTTCTAATGCTTGTATGGATCTTCCCTTGCCTTGTGTGGAACACCCAGCCCTAACTAACAGTATTATCTAGGTTTTCTATGGGTGTATGAATGCTTTTTGGTTTCCTTCGTCGACTTTCAAACCCTCCACCGTCGACAGCTTATAGCCGTCAAGGTGGCAGAGTCATTGCCTCACCTTTGAAATTGCTAATGCTTGGTTAATGACTTTCGAGTTAAATGTTTCCTTTTATATATAGTTCCTTACATAATCGTATTTTATAATTTAAGTTAATTAGTAGTTATTGATTTATAAATTTTGTTACTTAGTATGGATTTCTTTTTTTTTTCGTTAAGTATTTTTAATGGAAGACATTTTTTATACAAGTTTAAGACACAGAAAATATTCTTTCTTTATATATTGTTTGTGTTTTGTAGGTGTCGAGGGTGTAGAGTGTCTATGAATGAGTGTAGATGTGTGTGTAGGTGATTATGTTTCTATGTTATTTCTTTAAATAGTTTCGTATGTTCGTTTAGAAAAGAAGAGAATGCATATTTCTAAACTCCGATCGATATGTTAATTTCTAAATAGTAGGTGTAACGAAAACAACAGAACTTTAAAGGTAAATCAGAATGTAGGAGTAGCTCAGTTATTCGATTTGCTTTTCTTTTCCTCATTTATTTCGTATTATACATATGCATATGAGGTTTGTATAAAAATGTATACAAAATAAATTATTATTTTTTATTCTTTTAATTTGTTTGCTCTCTGTCTTTACTTTCTGCAAAACAATTAAAATATTTTTGTTTTTAATTAACTTGTTCGCTTTGCCATCATTTGGTTTCATTTCAAAACTGGATGAATGTACGATATTAACTGTCTATAACTTGCTTTTGTGTACCTTTTGTTCTTTACATTGCTGTCGGGTAATTCAAGTCTTCCGTGTTCAGTGAATTCGATTTAGTTCGGTTGTAAAATATGTAGATATAATACTTTATATTTGTGCGTACGCAGTTGAGTTTAAAAGTAACTCAATCTAGTTGTTACTCGTGTTGTACGTTAGAAAAGAGGAAAGAAACGAATTATTTATCGGTAGGAATTTTGTTCATTTTGAATACTTTCTTGATACTATATACACAATCTGATCGACTGATGGCTATTTCTCGTTCATTTTGGGTTTTTTGCACTCATATTTGTTCGGTTTTGCTTGTCTCAATTAATTTGTAATTCGTAGAAAATTAGTAATTTCGTTAAACAAAGCTCGCTCTAGAATGTACCATAATTATTACGTGACTAAACCGTTTAATTTAAAGTATTCGAGTTATTGCACATACAGATAAGGAAGTTACCTTTAGCTATCGTTTTGCCTAAAACATCTCCTGCAAATTATTGTCTACAAACATATGGATATAAACTCGTTAGTACTTATTATTTGAGTAACGCTGCTCGCGGCTGCAATCCGTCTAATAATTATTTGATTATTACCTTCGTCCCTCGGCTAAAGTGGTGGTTTGAGGGACTGCTAATAGTTCCTACTTCGGCTTTCAAATCAATTAACTCAAACTGCGTATTTCCCTTCTAGTGCTGCCTCCCTTCGACAAACAAAAAAACCCTAGTTCTCACACCTAGTTCTCAGAGCATACTTAGTGCTCGTATCACGCATTGGCCAGCACAAAGGTCACGGTCACCATCAGGAGATGGGCCACGATCACCGAACCGGACATGTGCAGCAGGGGACTGCCACGGCCGCATTGCTGGATCTCAATCTCCTCCGGATGGTAGTTTATGCACTTTCTGGGTCGTCGCCGGGACTCCTGCTCCTGACTTTGTCGTCTCGTACTGCAGGCTCCTGAAAAACCAAGGAAATAGAAATTTTAGCATAACCTTCCGTATATAATATCTTGTCAAATACTCACCAATCACGCCCGAGTCCTCCAGCGGCTCGATATCCAGCTGCTTGGATCCACACGGACACAGTGTGTCCACCACAAGCAGGATGAGATTGCTGTGTGGGATCTTCTGAACGCTGAATGGACGTTCGCAGCCGGAGGCATGGCAGTTGGTCAACTTGCCCTGAATGAGGAAATGTATTAAAGGAGATATATAGACAAATCTTGTTCTGCCACCCACCTTGAGCGGATTGTTCTGGCCACCCTGGTTGAGACGTTCTGGCTGCAGCATGTAAAGATCCGTAGCCAGATCGCAACGTCTTGCGTTCTGCGGATCAGGCGTAAATCGAGGTCCGGCATGGGGTTTATGCTGCCTGGCAGGTGGTGGCGTGGTATATTCCTATAAAAAGTACCCGCATTTAATTAATTTATTTAAATTTATTTATTTTTTTAATATTACTAATACTTACCACATCGGCGGTAGTAAAGAACTCATCCATTTCCTGATCCACCGGCATATTGTATTCATTTCCAAACTCGTATTCATCTGAATAATTATTGTCCACAAACACAACATCTTCGTTGTCGTAAGTGTACTCATCCTGTGGCCAGGCACGCAGCGAGGCCGGCATGAGGGACAGCCAGGTGGCACTGAGGGCCACCAGGTGGCTAAAGAACCATGAGCCCAGGCGATTCGGTTTCAAGATGCCACCGGCAGCTGTGTATGGATTGTCCGCATCGGAGCAGACGCCCTGATAATCGTTGACTGTAACACGCTTGTAGATGCGATCCTGCACCAGGGAGTCCATGATAGTGCCATCAATCTGGCCAAAGAACTTGCCCGTGTGCTCCATCTCCTCGGATATGATCACGAAGCCGCTGTTATCCAGCACATAGCAGTCCAGGTTGTCAGAGGCGCAGGTTCTCTTGCAGCCCGTCATTCCAGTGCACTGTAAGAAAATGGTTAGTTTGGAACAAATATTTCAAGAATATCTAGCTACTCACGGCAGAGGTAATGTTTATAAAGTGTTTGGCCAGGGAATCGTGCTGAAACTGGAGGCCGACGACCCCCGCCGGTGCCTTGTGGCCGCGATGCTCCACGAAGATGGCATGCGAGGCTGTCACCAAGGTGGCATTGGACTTGATGGCATAGCCCGAGCCAAAGGGCACACTGTACACGAAGCTATCCGGCTCCACCGAGTGCTGGTCTATGGCACGCTTGTACCAGGACGTGTCCATGGCTCTTACATTGTCCTCGCTGAAGTGTCTGTGTGAGTGACAAAGCATAAAGTAGGTTTATAAGAAGGGGTATAAGAATTCTTACGGTTCGGGGGTATCCTCGGGCCGCTTGATGTGGTCAATCCAGCGCAGAAGGCCCGACCTAGTGGCCACGAATGAGGTGGCAACCACAAACTTCTGATAGCCTTGCCTAAGAAAACAAAGAAAATCCAAATTAGACTTCGTGGAATTGGTTTGGTTTTAATATTTGTCGGGGCCAGCGTTAAGTAGGTCTACGGGATGTTCCTTCAAGCTTAATCCGTGGGCTGGTCCTTCTAAGGCAGTGGCATTGTTCAAAGCTACTCGAACTCCATTCAAATTACTCATCGATTTACCTCTTTAGTATTGCCATTAATGTGGCGATGGGACTATAGAAATTATTCATTTTAAAAATGTGCATTTCAGAGTTAAAAGTTGCATTTGTCAGAAAATTAACATTTAAGAATTATTTGCGGTGGGGGAGAATTTTCGTATTAAGGTTATTCATGTGAGAAGTACAAGGAATTAGCAAAAGAAGAGAGAAGTGTTTTCCATCAAAGAAATAGAGTGAGGAAAATATGTGCGGAGAGAAAACGGTTTTCGGTGCTTTAGTAAAGTTTATAAACGAAAAGCGAAAAGCAAGTGAATAAATGTAACAATAACTGGTATTGTTATGAATAATAAATATAAATTAACAAAATAATTTTACGAAATAAAATATATAAAAAATATGTTGAGTGCTTTCAACCAAAGAAAATGCAAAATATAATTTCAAGATGCTCTTAGCTTTCACTCGCTAAGCTAACTTACTGCTTGTCTTCCTTTCCGCTGGAAGTGCCAGTCGTGTTCCTGTCCAGACCATCGGTAACCATGGCATCGCGCACCAAGCTCTGGATAAGGGTTCGATCGCAGTAGTAGGGCTCAGCCTTGCGAGATCCCTGAGAGTTCAGATGCTGCGACCCAAAGTGGCTCGATCCGGGCGCATTGCCATTGGAGCCACTGTGCATGTTGTGATGTGGCTGCGGTGATTTGGGTCGAACCTGAAGGGAAAGGGAAATGTCCCGAATTAGCATTGTGTAAGGATGGGTGCTCTGACCCGTTCTTGAAGAGATCGATTGCTTACCGACATCCACTTCCAACCGGGGCGTCCGGCGCGAGCCAGAAAGTGCAATACCTGCTCCTCAGGTGACTCGAAGCTGGGCTCCTGATCCCGCGAGGAGTACTCGCCGGAGCTCTCCCTTTCCTTCTCCAAATCGCTCACGCTATTGTACTCGCAATACACCCAGTCCGGGTGTACGCGCCAGTTGTCTCCCTTGAAGTATTCGGTAACTGAAAACCATAATAGTTAGATTGAACATCTGAAGGAACTAGAGAAAAACTCACCATTGTTACGCGAATGCCGGATCTCCTGCTGGGAGACAAACTCGTGGCTACCGTATTTCTCCGGGAGCACAATAGCCAGCGTAAAGGGAGTGTCCTCGATGGGGCCATAGAAGTAGCGATGCGTCCGAGTGGACACTCGCTTGGACTCGTCGTAATGGTTCAGTACGGTAAACTCGGTCTCGCCCTCCTTGGGCCTGATCATGTCGCCACGCATCTAAGATTAAGGAAATTATTGTATAATCTAATTTAATATATATTCTTTAATAAATTATAAAAGAAATTACAACTTAAAACTCGTGTTCAACGTTGATTATAATAATTATTATATATCCTCCGTATTTCGAATGTTGCAAGCATCCTCATTAATTTAATCTTAATCTTTAATCTTAAAGTATTCTTGAACATCATCAACCCACCTCGTTAAGCAGATTCTTGTTCATCTCAATAATCTCGTTATTGTTGCCAATCTCCGTCTCCGGCAGTTCCAACTCCGTGATGTCGACAGAGGCGTATTTGGGCTTCAGCTGATCGATATATTGGTTTGCATCACTCAGAGGCCGCAGGTCCGGATGGTAAAGCGCCCGCCCGTTGTTATCGACGATGAACGAATAGCCATTCGGACCCAGCTTGTGCTGGGGGATCACCTTGCGGATCTCCTCGATGGGCACATCGGTGCCCACCACGCCCAGCAGATTGGCGACGCGCACCGAATGGTTTCGTCTATCGAAGACCGGAGTTGAAACTGTCGTCACTAGGCGTCGCTGATATTCCGAGTCGCGTCCCAATCCTCCCGACTTGCCGGCCACAAAGACCGGACTCCAGTGGACTGGGTGGTCCGCCTGGTACATAATCATGGGTCGAGCCATCACCAGCGCATAGTCGATCACCTTGCGTCGCGCCTCTTCATAGTCATTGATCTGGACGAAGAAGCCCTTGTTCGAGCAGGCCATGTCGTGCAGATTGCTCCGGCTGCCAGAGTCGCTGCCAATTAGGTACGTGAAGATTCTCACGGGCATGTGCGGCCAGTTGTACTGCTTTATCACGTCCTTGTGAGACTCTGAAGTGCTCTCTGTGATCAGCATAATGGCCTGGTTGCACTGGCTTCCGGCTCCAGATTGGTTGTACTAAAAGAAAAGCGGAAAAAGCGGTTACTTCTCTTGTTTCTTTGACTCGCCAGGGTCTCCTTACCTTGTGCAGCAAGCTGAAGGCATACTCCAGGCCAGCAGTAAAGTTTGCCGTGTCCTGCAGCTTTATGGCCTTAACGGCCGACTTGATTTCTTGAATATTATCAGGCGTGGCTCGAACCATGCGATCCTTGAAACAGGGCACTGGCGTCTTCACCGCCTCCGAGAAGGTGATGAGGTTTACGAAGTCGTCCTCGCCCAGGGTGTCCAGTATGTTGAAGGCGGTGGCCATGCCCAAGTCAAAAGATTTCTCCGACATGCTCGAAGAGGAGTCCAAGAGAATCATCTGCGAGTTTGATATATGTTTTAATTATATTATTTATATTTTTTTTTGTTTTTTTTTAGGATACTCACAATGTCCTTGGGTGAGGAGGCGGCCTGCACGAACCAGTTGTGCGTGCGGAAGTCATGGATAAGCTTGCTGCCTTTGGAGCCCTCTGGGGGCCAGGCAGTGCCCGGAAAACGCCGCAGGAAGCCCGCGGAGGAGCCAAAGTATTGCCAAGACAGGGCCGGATCTTGCTCTAAGTTGTTCTGGAAGAGCGGGTCCAAGTGGGCGCTCCACTGCAGCGCCGACTTCACGTCCGCCTCGTCCAAGTCGACGCCGTGCGGCACCAGAATCGAGCTTAGACTGAGATTGACCGGCAGGCGCTCGAAGCGCCGCATGAACCGGATGTCCATGTGGCGTGCTCCGTCCGCCAGCTTGCCATCGGCATTGTACTCGTTGATCCGCCGGGCATCATAGTGCTGCTGTCCGCCCGCCGGCGACTCCGCCTGTCCCTGACCCTCCAGCTCCGAGAGTGCCGCCTGCTCGGCGGAGTCCATCAGGCGCTGGAAGAAAGAGAGTAAGAGAAAGAGAGTTGTTGCACATCAATCTGCTTAAATATTTCCCATTTCTCCTCTCCGGCGGATATAAGATTGGGCGTGGGTCGGGAAAAGTTGGAAAACTTTCCACGCTTTATGCAATTTATTCTCTTGGCGGAGACTTAAATTGCACAAAGCAGTGGAGTTTGCTTTGCTTTCTTTTGGCCAACTTTTAGTTCGGCATGGTTGTGTACAGTGTGTACACACTGTGAGTGTGTGTGTGCAGTAAGTGTGTGGATGTAATGCAGAGTTTTGTAGTATCTGTGCACAGTGCTCGAAGACCAGCTTAAAAGTATGCTGCCACCTACGTTATTCTCCCCCCAGAAGCATGTTTAGAGTTTACAATATCAATTCGAAATCAAGAAGTATTTCTCTTGCAGTAAAAAATAGGTTTGAAAAAGAATAGGTACCCTAAATACCACTTTATAAACTGAATTAAGAATTTATTAAAACAAAAATTCAACCTTTATCTTTTCTATTTATGGTTTTCAACATTTTATTTTAATTTATATTCTTGTTAATTGTACATATCATAATCTGTAAACTCTGCTAAGCTATCATTCAATGGCATTCCAATTTAAGACCCAAGATCCTACAAATCACTGGGACTGCTGTGCGGGATTTTGCAACTTGGCGCACAAATTATTCTCACAAGTTTAGCCCGGCGGTCCCCACAGTATGCATTTTCATAAGACGCAAACAAGAACTTTAGCTGCAGCGAAATTAGACCCAAAGGGGGCAGATATTCTTGCTTCGAAGGAGGACAAACACCTGCAGATACAGACACAGACACCGAAGGGTGGGCCTCCTCTCCTTCGGCCCCCCCCTTAGGAATCATTGGAGCTGACGGCCCCCTCTTCCACCTGAAGATGCTGCAGTGGCAGTGGCCAACAAGCCCGAGCTGCATGTGGGTGCATTGAAATAGTTCAACTACTTTGGCACAATGGGGATGGGAATGGGTAGGGGGAAAAGACAGGCTGGAAGACGGAATAAAAATGCTGGAGTCTCTGGGGTCCAAGCCCGAAGAAGATTTCAATGTAAATTGGCTGCCGTTGGGCGATGGCGCCACGGGAATGTGTCAGCGGCTCAGACAAATGGGAGCGAGGCGGCAGAGGGGAGCCCCTGAAAACTTATTTCCAGGTGGGATGACTCCCACTCACACTTCAATCCTGCTCTGTTCTCCAAAGTTATTTGCACATTTTTCGAGCGCTCGAATTAGTTAAGGAGTCTTAAAGTTTGGCCGAAAAGGTGTTGAGTGGCAAGCTAGTTAAGGCATTAAATAATAAACACTGCCAAAAGTGAGTCAATAGAGAAAGGAGCACGCCGGGAGTCTGGGTAAAAGAGCAGGTCCTGGCGTGGGACTGGCATCTGGGTGGAAACTTCCTTGTGCGGGAAGAGTTCCAATCGGATTTCGAGTCCTTGGTTGCCATGGCTCGAGGGCAGGTACAAGTAGTTAAAGTTGCTGCAAACTAGTTATTCAATTTGGCTGCTCTCCTAGGTGTCTGTGGGAGGTGGAAAATGAGAGGTTTCAAAGGAGTTTTTACCAGAGTAAAGTTTCAATTTAAAAGTAGATTAGGAGATTTAATCATTTGTGAATGTGCAGGGTGGAAGCTTTTTAATTTGAGAGTCTAAAAAAATGTAATTAATACTGTAATCCCAGATTGAAAATGAATGTGAATGAATTAATATTTAATTTGCAAGATGATTTTAATTTTTATAATTTATATTAAATTTATAGGTTTCTTATACAACTTGCACATATTATCCCTAAAATCTCAGTTTCCTGAGTTAGTTAAAAATGATGTTAAGGGATATTTTGGGGACTTATAAGTTTTGCTAGTTAGGTGGACGTACGTTACCCTTATAAAGGGTATGTAAATCTGTTACTATTGAAATATAAACTCTTCATTCACAACTCCCTTGTTTAGCAACTTTGAATTATTACCCAACTTGAACATTCCACGAAGAAAGCCAAGTTTCTTGAAAAGTTTCTCATTCCTAATTGATTCATCAATTATTTTATATGAAAGTAGCTGGCTGCCTCTTCGGCCCCCTTGTTGTTTTCCAAGTCTAGCTATGTCACAGCCATGTAAGTAATTTCCAACATTCGTAGTCGCTTTGTCTAACACGACTCGAGATGGGGAATAAAAAGAGCGGCAGACAAAACACGGCCGTGTATTATGAAATATTTGTTGCACATTTTTTTACAATATTATGCACTTATGGAAAAGGTCGAGGCAGCCCGGCCCAGAAGCAAAGTGCACAGAAAGAGCGCCAAAATGGGGTGGCTGCGAGTCAGAAAGGGTTGCGTGGATCAACCAGGGTGGTGTCGGGTGACATTGGGCGTGGATGGGGGGCCGGGACTTGGAACAGACCCTGAGCAATGCCCTCTCGCACACAATTCTCATTTGACACCAGCTGGCTTCCCTGTCGCTCGTCCGTGCAGCTGTCGACATCTTAACATTCAAAAGCCAACAATGACAATGCTGGCAAGGAGTGGGGAGTCCGGACTCCGGAGAGGTGGGTCTCGGATCGAGACTGAGACTGAGACTGAGACTGCGACTGTGGCTGAGGAGACCTGCTCGAATGTCAGCCGAGCACTGTCTGGGCTCTGCCGGAATTAGCAAAATGCAGCTACTTGCACGCAATTTGTTCGCAAGGAGGCAGCAGCAGTAGCAGCAGTGGCAGCAGCAGCAGCAGCAGCAGCAGCACGTTGGGCGTTGGCTGGAGCAACAGCCTGAAAGTATGCTGGGGAAAACGAACCCGCGTTGACCATTTGCCAAGTGAAAAGCCAGAGCCAGCCGAGTGACTACACTTCTTACACTCCCTACCCCGGCTGCCGTTCCTGCCAGTCCTTCACTGACTTCGCTGGATAATGCAAGATGTGTGTTTAAGCTACGATTTCTGTCCGCCCTGAGACCTTTCTCTGCTCAGCTTTAGCCTTGGCTTCTTCCTCCTTTTGCGCACATTTTTTTGGTAGCTCAATATATTTGCCGTCTGAATGGACGTGCCAAATGTTGAGGCAATAAGTTTTTCAGCCAAAAGAGAAATTTATATTACGTTTTAATATGGGTTCAGCTAAATATTTGACGATGCCTCGCCAGGGTTGGGACTTAAATGCAGGAATTCAACCCCTGATTAGTGCAAGCAACCAGCCAGGGAGACTGACATCGAGTGGATGTCACCTGTCCCTCTGCCTCTCTGTCTGTCTCTCCGTCTGTCTGTCCGGCCAAATCTGTTGGGTATTTTCAGCCACAAGTGTGACTGGCTGACTGAGCTGCGGTGACACAGTCACAGTTATACCATAGTCACAGTCGCATCTGATGCGGTCTTCTTTGGGGATTATAAACGCTTTTTTCCCGGGCCAAAGTGCAACTTTGCATTGTGGTTGCTTCTTTTCTTCCGGGGCGGCAATGACTTGAGCACGTATGTATCCTGCTAAGCTGTGTGGTTTCGGTTTGCCATAAGCAAGTAAGAGAAGCTCATAACTTAAAGCCACACCCACAAAGATGTGTGCGTCGTTTATAAATTGTCCTTAAAAAATATTTAAAGGCTTTAGGATATAAAATAAGGGTGTATTAAATGAAAAGACGGAAGCAAGCAAGCAAGTCATAAAAATAAGTTATTGGCAAATATAAGTATTTTATGATCTAATTATTAAACAATTTCATTTTTTTTATTTTATTTTTTGCTACTTAGCAACAAAAACAATTAATTTTTTAATTGTCAGGAAACAATACCAGAGATCGTAGTGCTTTAGACATCAATAAATGTGAACTGGGAGCTTCTCTTTCACAATTGCAATTACAACGTTAAAGTAGCAACTGTCACGAAATGTTTACGCTGCGAAGGCTCTGAAGATTGGCCTTCCTTTCTTGTTCCTTTTTAGTGGAAGGCAAATGCTTTTAGTGTGAAGACATTTACTTGCCACGTTGTTGCATGTTTCTATTTAAAACACCCGAACAGCTTTCCAATACACTCGATACACACAAACACTCACACAGCCATCTTCTTGGCCATCCATTTTCCCGTCTCGCTCTAACTGCTTCTGCCATCTCGCTTGCACAATGTCAACGTCAAAGTGCAAGTGGCATTATAGCAAAGAAGTCAACAGCGAACAGGAAGGCAGGGGGTGGTGGCATGGAGCATGGCATTCCCCGAGCCAGGCAGAGACACTGCGAAAAATGTATGGCTGCTAGGGCAGAAGGGGCGTGGCAGTGGCCCTTTTTTCTGCCATTAAATGCAATTTTAAAGTCAATTTTAACTGCGAAACGAATGCAAATAAATGCTGTCGGCGACAGGACACAAGAGTCAGGACCCAGCGATTAGTGGGCAGAGTGGCGGCGTAGGTGGCAAGTTGCCACTGCACTGGCAACAGTTCAGTTAAAGCGGCATTGACAGGCGTTGATAGAAATCGAATTAGCAGCGGCGATTGCCACACGTTGCCAGCACTCAGCGTTGCAGAGGAACGAAGGCCAGGGGAGGAATACAAATTATTACGCATACGCCACCGAACAAAGTGGAAAATGAGATGCATGTGAGCCTGCATGTGGCTGTGACTGAGTGTGTATTCGTCTGTATCCTTGTGTTTGTTTGTGTGCGTGTGTGTGTGTGTGTGGCATCTGCAGTTGCCTTTATGTTTACAGGCAATTAGCATTTTAATGCCGCACCAAACAAAAGGCAACTGCAGGTGCCCGAGCGAATGATGCGAGGAACGGGGCGAATGTGGGGGAGATCCCACGAGGGCAGTGCATGTGGAGGAGCCGGCAGAATGGGGGGCCAGCAGGTGCTCGCCTGGTCGCGCACGAGTTGGTTTTCATTATTTTCCATGTTCGACATGAACGCAAATTGTCGACGGCAGACGGAGCTCATAGTTCCTGCCCTTTCCCTTCAGATGCAGTTCGATTAACTTCAGTAAGCTTGAAGTTACTCAAAGAAAGCTTGGAATCATGGCTTATAAAGCCATTGCTAGCTAATTAAATAATATTTATAACTTCCCTAAACTAAATTGATAACATATTTCTTATTTTGAATTGTTTATATACTTTTAAAACTTTTTAAAAAATTAATAAATCATTTGAAGCCTATACAGCGGCCCTACTGATGTCGGAGCTCATTAATGATAATTAGGTTCAAAAGTCTAGTTCACAAATAATTTTAATAAACAGTTGATAATACAGAAATAAACATTTTATTGCATTTATATTACTGAACAAAAATTTGGTTTATTAGAAAATTCAAAATAATATTTAAACATTCAGAAGATCGTCTCAGTTACTGCCAAAGTGTGGTATTTTACAATATTGTATAAGCACGTGTTTCACTTTCGTTGTTATTGATTTCAAGTCGATGAACTAATTATAATTATTGCGCAGATAAACAAAATATAAGCTGTTTAGATTGTTCAGATTCAGATACACAACAAATCGAGTGGGAAACGAGTTTAGTTGCTAACATGCGCATGCTATAAATATAACGTATACGCAATGTTAGTTGTGCTATACCCGTGTGGATCAATGAAATGTGCGTTGACCACTTTGCCTGCATGTGCAGCGGTTTATTAACAAATATTTTGGCTTCACAAATTACGATTAGTGCAACATTTTGTTTGTTTAACGTATTTTATTCACAGTGCCCTAATTATGGCACCTATGTATTTATGTAGATTAAGTTCAATCGGCTGGTGTTATCCCCTATGTTGGTTCTGAACACAGTTTAGATGAGACTGTAAGTTATTAATATCGATGACCAGGTTGCCGTTCCTCGCATAGAAGCCGCCACTGCAGGCGGGAGCAGCTGCCACCCAGGATCCCGCCATCAGGCAGAGGCAGCCAATGAGCAGCAGTAGGACGAAGGTGTGCGAATCCATTTCAAAGCGAGCCGTTCGTTGCAATCAGCGGAGTGAAACTGTCCATTTGGGGTGACTGCTGGTCGAGATTATATGCCGGCGTAATCAAGCCGGGAGATTCCCACAGTCCAGGGCCGCACTCGAGAGCAGCGAGCGTACTGCGCAGCTAGAGTGAGTGCCGGGTGCCGCAATTACCAGGCGGAGAACAGGTCAACAAGTGCTGGAATCGCAGAGCTCTCCCCATGCAAAACTCGTTGCTTGCTGGAGGAATTTCCAAAGCCAATTGAATGACGACTGGACTTGTGTTTGCCATTACCAAGTCAAGTGAGGTATTCTCCGATTCGTCCACGAAAGAACGGTCCCCTGAGCGGTATACAGACGAGACCCCCTTCAGTGACGCCTCTGCTAGCCAGAGCTGGTCAAGCGGCTTAAGGCTAAGCGTCCCATAAAACCTGTATCTTTCATATCAATTACAAACTGGGCATCGCCCCGTTTCTTTTCTATTCTGCAGCAATGCCTCTGCTTATGAAAATTGTTAGCGTAATTGAGACCCAATAGTTTTTCTGGAAAATCAATTTTCTTGAGAGGCTTTTAATTATTATCTTATAAAATATATAATTATTACTACTAGCTATACCCTACGCTTTGTTTATTTTCATTTAATTCAAATACTTTTCCAGCCTTCATTCACTCTCTCGGTTAATTTCTTTAATCGATTATGAAAATAAACAAATAATATAAAAAGAAAACATATAAAAAATCCTTGCGAGAATGAGGTAGAGAATATAAACTTTAGGGTTTATTATGTACTTATCATTCTTACTCAATTCGCATAAATGTCAACATCAGGATTTATATACTCCGATTCCGATATACTGAGTTTCATTCGAAAAATTCCCCTGCTTGATTTAAATAAGCAAACATGTAGTCTTTGATTTGTTATTTGACTTGACTCCTAACGTTCAATTGCGAAATACAAAGCTTGCACTGCTCATAGCTCAGTAAAAACATTATTTAGATGTAAATTTTGTTAGGTTTAAGAATAAATTAAGGAAGGTACAGAGAGAAATAAAGATTATAGATCTTAAATATAAGTGGAAACTCTGTAACTATGCAAGCATATATAACTTTTTTTTCGAGAATCGTATTAAAAGTCTATACATCCCTAAGGAAGAAACCATATTATTCTGAGAAATTGAAAAGTAAAGTCTAATCAGGATGAGGACTATTATCCTTTCTTGTTTATGAATTCTAAAATCTATTCCTTACGATATTTCCTCATGTTAATATATATAATACCAAATTCATATATTCCATATACCATGTACATATATTTTCAAGCACTCCCGATATTCCTCATTTATGTATTCCTGTTTAATAATAATAATAACATAACATAAGAAACATAAATATAATAATATAATGTAATTATAATTTAACTTCTTAATAAAAATACACCCACACCCCTATGCTTTATTCCATTTGTATAAAACTTTACTAAAATTATGACCCCAAAAAGGAAATTGCTTTAAGAGAGCGAACTGTGCATTCCCAATATATTGGTTCTTGATTCTGTTGCTAGTTGGATGTTATTTGGATTAATTTTACTAAAATTCTTAGAGGTTTATTTATACATTTCACTCAATGCTAGGCAACGTCTTCATGTTTTGTAGGAAGGCAGCCTACATATTTCGAAATGAAAAACTCTTTATTTTATGGCTACGACTTGTATTTAAGCATATTCTACCATATAGTCTTCAAGTTGGAATTTCTTGTGGAACTGTTCACTATAAAAATCATGGGATTCAAATATCAGGTATCAACATCTCGAATCCCTATGTCTTTTGCTTTCGCGTCGCTTTCTGACTGTTTTTGATGTTGCCACGTCTGTGGTTGGTGTCCATGTAGGTTGATTTTTAATTAATGGTGCTTCCTATGCGTTTTGCGTTAGGGACCCGAACTTCCGGCCAACGGAAGGCAGTCGGGGGAGTGGCGAGGGGACAGCATCTGCGTAATCTGAAACGATGCGTAGGATGATGTGTGCGTGTCCGCAAGAAACCAAAGAGGCCAACTCCAAAAAAATATATACAAACATACGTACGAACATAGCATATATATTTATGCGCACACAAAACAAATTTAATCGATATTTTCCGGAAATCATAAAAAATTATTTATGTATACCCACGCACTTGGACGTCGGCCCGTCGGGATACACATAATGTCGTCGCCCATGCAATGATTATAACATTTAATTGTTAAGCCGGGCTTACCAACGATGACTGTACACCGCAGCACTCGCAGCGAGTTGTAAATAATTTCATAATTAAATTAAATGGATGCGAGAAGTTGATGCAGTAGGGCATATAAAACAATTTGCCATTAGGGGCCCAGGGGAAAACTTTCCACCAGATGAATGGCCTGACATCGAAGACGAATGACGCTGGAGGAGGAGGAGAAGGAAAAGGAGGAGCAGCGGAAGGGAGGGCCGGAAGGCAGGCTAAGGAGACACTTTTCCCAAACAATCAATCAAAATGCTTCGCTTGAAATACAGTAAATCGTTTCAGTGCTTCAAAGAGCCATTGGCATTTATAGACAAGCACAGTGGGATGAGCTCCAGCACCGTCTTGACTGGGCAAATCCATTTCTAAAAGTGTAAGTGCCACGGCAAATTAAGTCCGTATTTTCAGACAGCCAACAGACAACCGTAGGTAAATCTTAAAAATTACCGGAGTATTGGCCTAATCGCATAGGTAATGAATCTTCCGAAAAGTGTGAGGAGAAAGATTACCAAATTCTATTATAATTAAACTAAAGAATTTTAAATAACATTTTAACAAGTTGCTGCAAATAAAAAACTAGCTTAATTTTTGTTTATTTTCTTAGTCACAATCTACAATATTTCATAATTTAATAGCTATGGTTTCTAGCTGACAAGAATTCTGGGAAAGCTAGAGGTCAGGAAAGTCACTTCGAATTTATTATGTTAAATATTATTGATATTCTAATAATCAATGAACCTCATCAGAGGTGAAAGTAATAAATTCAATATAAAACCATATTTAGCGAGGAATTAACCTGATAAGTGCCTTAATTTTTTAATTCTAAGAAATTAAATATAAAAGAATATGCAATAAATTACGTAATTGTGTCTAAAAAATAATTATAGACAGACACTCCGGCCAATTTCCCAAGAAAATCTTAAATGTATGTCCAAAAGCAACTGTAAGCAAGTGAAATGCAAAAAATTAACGGGATTTCATGTAGCTTTCAATCGAGTATATTCACAAACAAGAAAGGAAGCTAACTTCGGTTCGCCGAAGTTTATATACCCTTGCAGATTGCAATTGAACTATAAAATTAAAGTCGAAATTCTGAAATAATAATAAGTGGTCAATTCTCAAATTTGATTAAAATATTTTGAGAAATAGCCGAACTCTGAATTTTTTATTATTACCCTGATTGTTCCTATGGCAGCTATAGGATATAGTTGTCTAATTTTCATGAAATTAAAACTAAGATTCTCAAACAATATTAAGTGGCCAAATATCAAATTTGATGAAAATATGTTGAGAAACAGCGAAGTTAGGATATTTTCTATTATTTTCCTGATTGTTCCTATGGCAGCTATAGGATATAGTCGGCCGATTTTCATGAAATTAAAACTAAAATTCTGAAAGAATATTAAGTGGCAAAGTCTCAAATTTGATGAAAATATGTTAAGAAACAGCGAAGTTATGATTTTTTTTATTATTTTGTCAGTTTTCAACACAATTCCACCAAATTTGATATTTGGCCATTAATTATTATTATAGAATTTCGGTTTTAATTTCATGAAAATCGGACGACTATATTCTATAGCTGTCATAGGAACAATCAGGAAAATAATACAAAAAATCATAACTCCGCAGCTTTTTAACATATTTTCATCGAATTTGAGATTTGGCCACTTACTATTATTTCAGAATTTTAGTTTTAATTTCATTAAAATCGGCCGACTATATCCTATATCTGCCATTGGAACAATCAGGGTAATAATTAAAAATTTATAGTTTCGCTATTTCTCAAAATATTTTAATCAAATTTGGGATTTGGCCACTTATTATTATTTCAGAATTTCGATTTTAATTTTATAGTTCAATTGCAATCTGCAAGGGTATATAAACTTCGTCGAGCCGAAGTTAGCTTCCTTTCTTGTTTTATATTGAATCATTACACAGACTATAGTCCACAAGGTCCAGTTGTTGCAAAGATATGGTTCATTTCAAAAGGAATTGGGTGCGTAGAACTCGAATCCATCACGTCAGGATTGGGGATTGAGATATCTGAGCTTATGTAGCCGAAGAATTCTGTTTTTTTTTTAACTTTCGAGGGTATGTGGGCTGTTTTTCCCAATGCATTATTTAGAACAACTCTCTTCAATTTAAGACATCAAGATATCAAAACTTCAAACAAAGAGTTACGACGTTTTTCAGAAGGCCTAATGAAAATGCTAAAAACGGATAGCCATTCATTTCGTTCAATTTTTGAAAAGCTGGGATTCACTCTTAAAGGAATTTGGTGTGTAGTACTCATTTCCAAGAAATAAACATACCACATACAACTTAATCATTCCGAGGAAATCAGAAACAATAAAACAAAATATTTGTCTTATCGCATATTGCCCTCGGAGAAGAGATCAATCTGTCATATATATTGCAGTGGAATACTGTTCAAAGGCCAGTTGAATTTGTGACAGGGAGAAGCATGCCCCATCGTATGGCAATAGTTGCGCTCCTTTGCCTGGCACTTTCCTGTGTCCAGGCTAGATGGTGTGGCAATTCTCTGAGGAGACAATTGCTGGAAGATGACACGGAAACTTGGATGAACCCACCAGAACAAACCCAATGCGGTCTATTTAGCAATAAGGGTCTAGCGTCCACCAATCATTCAACTATTGGCTTTGCTCAGAAAAACGAGCTTCCCTGGATGACGGCCCTGATGCACACGAATGGCACTTACTTGGGCGGCGGCTCTTTGATCGCTTTAAATGTGGTGCTCACCGCTCACCACATTACCAAGAACTATGAAAGCGATGAAGTCGTAGTGCGGGCAGGCGAATGGGACTCTAACACCGAAAGTGAGGCGTTCCCTCACGTGGATAAAGAAGTCTGGAAGATCGTGCGTTATCCATCCTTCAATAGCCGAAGTGGGGCCAATAATATTGCCCTGTTGTTGTTAAGGAGACCGTTCGAGCTATCGCATCACATCCGCCCTATTTGCTTGCCGTCGCGGAATCAAAGCTTCGACAGAAAACGGTGTATCCTCAGCGGATGGAGCAAGGATGCCGTCAAGCATAACAGCTCCATGAACATCATGAAAAAGGTGGATCTACCAGTTGTGAGCCGACGGACCTGTGAGGCCCAAATGAAGAACCATTTTGGCCCTACCTTCAGACTGCATGACAGCATGATGTGTGCTGGCGGTAAGGAGGAAAAGGACTCGTGCATCGGTGTCGGTGGCTCCCCGCTCGCCTGTCCCCTCGAAAACGATCCCGATCGGTTTGAGCAGGCTGGCATCGTGAGCTGGGGCGTTGGCTGTGGAGAGGAAAACACTCCGGGCGTGTACACCGACGTGGCGAAGTTCCGCAGTTGGATTGACGAGAAAATCGAATGGTACTCGAAAACTAATAATGAATTAAGACACTATAAAGTTAAGTCGCTACCCCCTACAATAAGTTCGGATAAAATTGTTCCAGAAAACAAATTCACAGTTACAACGCCAATAAGGTACGAGGAAGATGACCCTACTTTCATGTTAATAATAAAATGAAATAAATAATGAAATAAAAGACATTGTACAAAAAATGCATCAAAGAGATAAAGCTCTGAAATTGTATATATATTTCATTTGCGTACAGACAGAATTCTTGAATTGTCTTGAAATTGATACGATTAATGCTTTTAACTTGACTACTGACTACCAATTATCAGCCAGCCTATTTTTTGCCCTTTCGATAATACACTACGCATCATTAGCCTCTGGCGAAACCCAGCAAATTATCCGAACAGCGGGAGAACTCCATTGATTCGCGGGCCACACTGGAGAGCCACAGAGAGAGAGAGAGAGAGAGACAAACCGCAAGGACCGCAGACGGGGGCGGTACTGGGGACTCATCCATGGCCAGGACCTGAGCTTTGGGCCCGTGACATCGGCGGGCACGCACTCGCAGCAGCTGCGGGCGCCATCAAAAACTTGTGCTTGTGGCGGGGCGCACTTTAATTTCAATTTGTCGCCGACCTGCGACACCACCAGTCCCTATCCCTGTCCCTATTTCCTTTCCCCTTCACGTGGTGGCCAACCCCTAGCCACTGGGCCCCCCGGCAATTTATTGTTTTCCACTTTGCGCCAGTTTCCCACTGGAGACGGTGTCCTGTCCGCTTGTTATTGTTTTGTTGTGTTTTTAGTGCCGTCCTCAAATTTGAGAGTTTTCCACCGCCGCTTTCCCCGTGAGCTTTGAGCGATTGAGCCACTTGTCAATTGTAGATAGCTCGGGGAATCGGGAAGCTCTGGAGATGCTGCTCTCGTACATTCAGAACTGTGATTGTGTGGAACTGGGCGTATACTTAATTTTTCTCGGAGACCTTTTAACAGCTTTTTCTCTCAAAATCTCAACCGAACGTAATCAATTTTTAAGCCAAGGTAGTCTCATTTTTTCCGAGTGTAATTTGGGATTTGAAACTGGGAGCGAGTAGTCACTTACCATGACAGCATTGCGCTTGAAATCCATAAAGTTCTTCACCTCGGCGGCCAATTCACGTAGCAGGATAATGCCGTCCTTGCGCTTCACTTCGATGTCGTTGTCCTTGAAGCGCTGCAAATGAAAAACCAAAGACATCAGATACACAATTCTCAGTACATTTTACAGCTATAAACTATAAAACCGATGGGCGCCGGTTTCAGTACACAAAAAGGGTTAAAGGGTCGTAAAACTTTTCCGCTTTCTCATTGTCCAACATAAAACTCTGATGTACTCCTGAAATGATTCTCAGAAATGGCCAAGCAGAAGCAGGAGCAGGAGCAGAAGGCAGTTCCCATGGCTACGGGCGACTCTCAAATTGATATTAAATTTGATTTAATGTATCTTATTAATTTAATTAGGCATTCATTGGCTGTGCCCGCAGTTTGTGGCTCGAGATAAAATGAGTTGAGAAAAACAGAGTTATTAGGTGGAATTTGCGGTAAAACTTTAAGCAAGGACACTGGGCATTACATGAAAGTCGTTTAATGAAGAAATATTTATGAATAAATTTATTAATTTCTGTTCAAAAGCTTTCAAGGAAATTTATTCTTTTTTTAATAGAAAAAGAGACCTGGTAACCTTCAAATCAATGCAATTATCAGTGCTGTTTTCTTAGTTGTTTATATTTAGTTTCAAGCGTCATTTGGCTTATAGAATTCCCACAATACGTATATGTGAGAAAAAGTGACAAATAATTCTAATTAAATTTAACATTCCATTGCACTTATCCTTGGGGACACGCACATACACATTCCCAGCTATCCTTTGCAGGAATCGAACTGAAGCAAGCACACACACATTCTAGTTGGAGATTGGAGAAAAGACACACGCATTTAGTGGCCAAGTTAATGGCCTCGGCATGCCTGCTCTGATTTTCCACATCGCCCACTTGAACCCACTCACACACGAGCAGATGCCTTGCGCCATTATAATGATTTTTCCATTGAACGTGTTGTCATTTGGTTTAATGGGAAATTCTGATGAGTTTTCTTTTCTGTTTTCCCTGATGAATTCCCATAATCATAATCGAAAAAGTAGCACTGGCGACCGACCGAACGGAAGAGCGGAAAAGCGGAAAAGCGGCACAGAAATGTCGCCCGGAAGCAAATGCATTTTATGACTTTTCCATGCATTTAAGTGCCGAAAATTAGCAATTTAGGAATGGAGTTTTACGTGGGGAGGCGTGGCCATTTCCAATTGTCACTTTTCAAACAAACTGTCACTTAAATTATATTTTTGCCCATTCGCGTCTCGTTGCATCCTGGCGAGAAAGGACGATGGTGATAGTGAAGAAGAAGTGCCTGAGTGTCTGTGTGTGTGTGTGCATCCCCTGTACATGTCTCCAGCGAATTAATTAGAAAACTTTTCTTAACTGATTCAGTGCCAGCAGCAGCAGCAGCAGCAGCAGAAGCAGCAGTCGAGAAACTGCTTGGGTATAGAAGAATAAGCTTTGCAGCGAATACATACTTTCACTCACAAAAAAAAGAATTATACTTGCTTATATTAAGAAACTTAAATTATTTATCAATTATAAATTTTTTATTTTTCCTTTTCTGGTTAAATACCACTAATTTTCTATTTAATTAGAACAATTGACTTCCTTATTGGGGTCTATTCCTTCTGAATAATAATTTAAAGTTTACATTTTAAGCCAGTAATCTTCAGAAAAGGGAACAGAAAAGAAAATGCATTGCTGGTACATTGCAGTACCTTAATAAGGAAATAATTAGGTTATGAGAACATTTATATAGTTAAAACAATTTTACTATTAAATATTATTATTAAATATTGCATTGTAATAATATTAATACCCTACTTTTTTCAGAGTGCACGTACGTATCTCCAGACACACCCCCACTCCCACACACACCCGGCAAATATTTGTGGCTGGAGCCAAAACCTAACCATGTACCATTTGTGTGCTGGTGTGTGCCACCGCAGAACTAAAACTGCAAGGGGAAACTCTTTGAGGCATTCATTAGTTGGCTAAAGAAAATGTCACCCACACAGGCTGACAAAAAGAAAGTATTACTGGCACAAGGGAGCCGCCGCACAACGCTCCCTCTGACCGCCTCTGTCTTGCTTGTAATGCCATTGAGCATTATAAATTCTACACGAGGATTTCGAACGCCCAAATTATGTCTGCTGCACTTGACTCACAGACATTTGCCCGACATCGGCATTTGAGGGTTAATACGGCGCCATTAGACAGCTATTAGCCAAAGGGGATCTTGGAGATTGAGATTGACTATGGAAAGTTATCTAGCTTTAGCTTCAAATCATTACATTTAGCAAGTATTTCTTTGGCACAAAATATCTGACTTTAAATTGGAAGTTAAAATAATTTACACTTTCTTTTATTTATTTACAAATCGAATTTGTTTTTGTTTTTTAAAAATATTTACGCTTTCAGAATTTATGTCGTAAGTAGAATTAAAGGTTTTTTTAAATACACTGCTTTTGCTAGAAAATGCTTCTTCGAGACTCTTATTTTAATATAGTAAATATAAATGTAATATTAGTCAAACTCAGACTTCACTTTATATATTAATTTATAATGCTATTACAAGAGTCAACAATTCTCTTCACTTTTCATCAAGAAATACTTTAAAAGAATTCTCCTATAAGACCGAGCGGAGCAGTTGGAGTAATAAAACATTTAACGCTTTCACAACTTTTAAATTGAGCCAATTTCCAGGCATTTCTCCCCCTCCCAGGCGCTCATTCCGCCAAAGTTTGCCTTCTAAAAATGATTTATAGCATCTGGAAATCCATTAGCAAACTATTGCCAAATGAAAGCCAATAGTTAAAAAAAAAAGAAACCAAAGAGAGAGATTGGAGTGGAGTGGAGCGTAATAAAAATCGAGAAGGCGCTGGACGTGGCAAAGAAGAGGCATTGCAAATTAAAAGGATGTCAAGCAACAAGCCGCAGCGTTGCAAAAAGGATCAATGGAGAAAAACGCTGTGTTCTATATGTATGTATATCTGAGGAGACGCGCAAGATGTTAGCCATGGCTAGGTGGCATAGCAGTGGCTGCAGCTGGAGCTGGAGCTGGAGCTGAAGCTAGTGATGCTGCGGCCACGCCCACAAAAACCTCACCCAACTTTTATGCGATGGCAACATTTTATAAAGCAATTTCCACGAGAGCAGCATCGAAATGCAATGCACGCCTGAAGGACGCACGCGTGTGTGTATGAGAGAGTCCTGCCGAAGAGGAGGAGGAGGAGGAGGAGGAGACGGGTGCTCCAGAGGGGAGGCGGTACAAAAACTATATACAATATGTATACAATATGGGTAGCACTCGAAGAGCGAGAGCAGGAGGAGCAGCAGCAGCCATAGAAAGTTTTTCATTTTGCGGTTGACTCTGGAATTTGAAAATGCTGCGCAAGGCGGAGCCCTCAGGCGGCCTCCAGCCGCCCCAAAACCGCCTCCCGCAGCCGGGTGCGTATGCAGCTGGTGCAAAACTTTAAGTGGAGCAAGGACATCCGAGGAGCAGACGCGGAGCAGAGGCAGCGAGCGAATAAGGAGCATTCCTGAGCTTTGGCTTCTGCTCCTGTTGAATTCCAGCACAAGTTAAGCAGCTTACGCATGCAGGAGCAGATGCAACAGCAGCATCGGCTACCTGAAGCCGCACACTGAGCGGAAAATGTATAGATTAACAGGTTCCAAAAGGCAAAAATCTGGGCTTTGAAATGTCGGTTCAATTTCCCCAATAACTTACTAAAGAAAAAGCTAAAAACCATTCCGGAATATATTCTATTAAATAAGCAAAAGAAATTAAATATTTTGAGACTAATTAATCTCAGTGCATTCAGTGCAGACTGCTCGGTATATCGACTTTCGTCCTGGCTTCCTCCTGTCTAAGTGATTATGCGCTCAAGTAGCGGAGCGAGCTCAGAAACCGGAGCACCTCAGTGCTACGGTCTGGCTTCTCTGGTCTGGTCAAAAAATGCGCTAATTAGATTTTAATGAAGATGTCGCTGGCGCCCTTCAGCCCTAGTTCCCGACTCCCAGAATGGAGCAACAGTGTCCCCCGCATCAACGCGCATGTTTCCCTGTTCAGCAAAGCGGAGATTTGTTTCCCAAGCAAACTTCTTGTAATTGCAGGATTTTGTTTTTTTCATTCTATGCAAGTTTTTTGCTTTTTTAATTTAATCTTTCTTTTTTGCTGGCAGTTATACTTTTTAGGGCTTAATTGATAAGCTCTATTATTTTTTACTTGTGAGTGCTGCAATTAACTTTTAATTACTGTGTTTTTTGTATTCGAAAGCGTTTTAATTTGTTCTAAAGGAGCTCTTCGGACGAAAGGGTATTTCTTGTATGGCGGAAAATACAATATTAATAACATTAAAATAATATATATATTATTCTTTTTACATTAGGTTCATAATTAAATAATTAATGCAACCCAAATTACTGAAAAGACAAGCAAGCATGTTGTTTTTTAAATTTTTCATAATTGAGCACATTTTCTCTTGGGACATGAGGTCCTTCCACCTATCATTTATTGTAGAAACACCCTGATGGATTTCCTAAAATTAATATTTAATTTACTTTATACTTTCAGTAAGGATCCGGAAGGCTCCGCCCCGCTAAACATTTGTGTGTCCGCAGCTGTATGTCATGCTCGCATTTTCGTAACCAAACGACAACAACAGACTTAAATATTTGCATAGACAAGCCCTGACTGTACACAGACATATGTACAGCTGCAAATATATATGAATACATATATATATATATGGATATGTGTATAGGGAGCAGATCAAGGACTGTGTGGCTGTGCAGTCCCAGTGCATTTTGGACCGCTCAAAAGCCAGAGGAGTAGTCCCACGAAGGAGTTCGGCCTCCGCACCCCAGGACCCCTCTCAAGTGCGTCGCCGAGTCGACGCCTTGATTTACGATTAGTCTCTTTGCAGTCCGCAACACTGTTCGCCACACACTTAGTTAGCCAAACACACAAAACCACCTAGATCTCCAGTCCCAGTCCCAGTCTCCACGCTCCACGCTCCACGCTCCACACCCTCTCCAGCCTGTCCACTCAGCCCACTTTGCCCACAAGGCGTAAGCTCAGCGCTGTGCCCTCAACAAGGCCTTTGTATTTGTCACCAAATCCGGCAAATGGAGAGCGGGAGTTTCCCGGCGGTGGTGACCAGTGGATAGCCAGTGGTGTGGGCAACCACTTGCCTAAACAAATGACCAGCAATCTGCATTTCGGGTTGCAGACCCCGGCTCACAAAAATTATAATTGCATAGACATACCAAATGGGTGGCAGATTGAAAGTCTGTGGGAGCATGAGAAATAATATAAAGGTCTTGAAGCCTTCCTTGTACTGCTTTCCTTCTTAAAACTAGAGGAAGAACCGACTAATCTGAATTATCAGAGGATTTTATATAGATTAAAAATATGCCCAAGCGTATTAAATCAATTATTTGTTGTATGAAATAGTATATAAGAAGATAAGCCGTTCTACTAGGGGTTTAAAATTGAATTGTATTTTTTTTCTCGCAATAAACTCTACAAAATTGTTAGAAAACTGTTAAATTATGTAAAATGTAGACGAAAATTGACTACATTAACAAATTAAGACAATTTAAGAGGAAAATATCCGCGATTATTTCGTAGCCTACTTTTAAGCAACAGCTCCATTGATTGCGAAACCACAATAATTTCAAATGTGAAAAAACCCCAGCTAAAATTCTGTAAAGTTGTGGATCCAACAAGGATATGCTTAGACGGGTACCCAGGGAATACTTTCTATGTAAATAAAATAGTTTTAAGTTTAAGGATATCATTATTGGCGCAGTAAATAAATAAATATATACCCAATAGTGTTCTATCAATGATGTACAATTGAATAAGATGACTTAATAATGAGAATACATGATGATTTTATCTTGCCTCCCTTAATACTCTTCAAAGGAAAATACTTTCGCCGGCATTTCCAAAGGGATAAAGTCCTTTGGCCATATTCCCTGTTCTCCTTTTTCGATTGCAATCAGCGTGAACTCGGCCTGCAGTTGGTTTACTTTTACCTTCAATCTGCTGAAACCAGAATGCCAAGTACAGGCGGGTAAGGAAGCTCTCGAAACCGGGAACAATAATTTGCATGCCACTTACAGGCGGAACCGACTGGCGAAAATAAAATAGGAAACAGAAAAGGGAATGGCGGGGTGAAAATGTAAAATAGAGAGGGAAAGCGAAGGCTGGACGCTGAAGAAAAACGACGGCACGCACCAGTTTTGTTTTCTTACATTTTTTTAAGCCAAAAAGTTTTGTATTACGTGCAAAACGAGAGCACGCTTAAATTTATTGGCCTGCAAGGCGCAGAGAGACCGAGAAAGCCAATTTTCACTAAAATTTGACCCATATTTCAACGCAGAGTAAGATAGAGAAAGAGAGAGAGAGAAAGAGCAACGAAAGAGATGGCTGCCAATGATCACACAAGCTCCACTTCATTATCACAAACACCGTTACTCACACATCATCATTTGCCGTTATGGCGGCACATACGCAGAGCGAGATGGAGACAAAAGAGCAAGAGAGAGAGAGAGACAGAGCGTGCTCCTGTCATTTGCTCTGCGTAAATGTGCAACACTTTGTGTACTGTCACGTTGTCGATGAAGTCTGTCCGTCTCTGTCACACTTTATGCCAGGACATTAAGTTTGACAGGCAGACATGACGGCAGCCCTTTCTTGTTTTTAGGTTATGTTTTGCGGTTGTCACATCCCGTTATTATCGAAAAGGTTTGCGTTTAAGTTTGAACAATAAAAGAATATAGTTTGACCTTGCAATATATATAACCAGTATCTGAACATTGTATGCTTTTCATAATTTTATGTTTTATTATCGAATAATTTCGAAAACATTAATGTAAATGATAAAACCTGCTCATATAACACAATGAATTAGGGGATATATTAATAATTTAATATATTTAAGAGGTTTTCATTCATAATTAAGTGTTTAAAAAATTAAATAATAGCCTTCTTACTGTATTTTGACTTTTATTATGCCGATACTTTTCGTAAATCCTCACAAATAGATAGTTTAACTTAAGATTAGTGGATTTTTTTAATAAAACCATCTCAACCATCTTCTAACTGTATGTAAGTCCATCTATAAAAGAGTATTTCATATTCGACCAAACAGGAAAAGGACTGTACCCTTCTGAAGGTTGTCCTCTGTCTGAAGAACATATTTCATGGCTTAGGTAGATACTTTTTCAGCTAGTCAGCGCTAAACGCTGCCAAGCTAGAGGCATAGGGAAAATAAAATAAATGAATATGCGCCACGCACAGGCATCCACACACTCTCTCTGTCCCTTCCCGCTCATGGTTCTCAGTCCTGGCAGCCATTTTGTCTTGGCCTGTTGTTCCTTTTTGTTGTGCCTTGTGCGACGCCTTTCGCATAACTGAACGTGTGCGCTGCATTTGTTTTACATTTTATTATGCTACTTTAAAATGCCAAATGGAAAAAGCAGCTATGGAAAATACAGGAAAAAACCAGCAGCAACAGCAGAACAATAACAACGAGAAAAAAGCGGATAAATGAGAAGGAACAGAGGATGCCGGGTGGGTGGACCACACCCACAGCATTGTCCGCTTTCCTTTTTAATTTTCCTTTTTTCCCCCCCTTTTTTTATTATATTGCAAAACATTTTTTTGAAGGACAACAGTCAAGTCAATAGAACAGCAAAACTGTGTCAGCAAAAGGATCTAGAGGCAGACAACGTCTGGACCAAAATGGAATTATTTAATTAATATGTATTGTCGCAGGGACATGTCAATATTTTATTTATAGAATATTATTTATTTAGTTAGAAAACGCAACTTATTTTTAATAGAAATCAAAAGAAAGAATTAAACACCTCATATTATACGTGGTTTATTTCTTTTGGATTTGATCTTGTTTATGGAAAAGATTTATTTAATAGTAAGAGATTTATTTAAACTAGTCGATAAAATTGTTTATTTATTTAATGAGCTGAAAAATCTCCTCAATGCTAAAAATTGCAATATGGAAGAGCTATGTAAGTAATAAAGGTGGAGAGCTATCGATAATTTTATCGGCTTCGATAGTGATCTAGTGTTCTTTTCCCTAAAATCGTCTGAAAAATAAGATAAAACTAATAAAATCTATTAAAATATGGAGCGCTTTGTGAAAAGGGAATGTTTAGTGTGAGCAAACCATTGAAAATATTATTATATCAAGCATAAATGTCATTTATACACGTTTATTCAGCTGAAATGTAGTCAAGACTATTCCTAGAGCCAGGAAGCCAATGAGAATTATAAATGATAGCCTGTCCAGTAACTACAATTCATAGCTTCAACCTCTTATAATATTGTAATATATTTTCCTGCATAACATTCACCCCTAAGAATATTTCAGTGTATGAAAATTAATTACTTTCGGATTTTAAAGCGCTGTGTAAACCAAAACCTTATTCGAGGCCCAAGTGAGCTCTTTATTTTATTGTGGCGAGTCAATAATTTTATATTGCCTTCGATTTATTAGCCTTTGCCGGCGACCGTGGCATCGAAGGTTGATGCCGATGCGAAAGGCGTTAACAAGGGTGGCACAGACTCCAACCGCTGGGAGCACGCAGGCATACAAACAAACAAGCAGACAGAAGGACAGATCAACTTCCCACGTACAAAATGGTATGATATAATGTTTATTAAGCATACACACACATACACACATGTACCTTATTCCCCACGCACAACGTCGCGTATACTTGATATTTAATTCAATCTGGGCGTAGGTTTTCGTTTTTTGCCGTCGTACAGCGGAGTGCGCTTTAAATTAACACAAACAAACGTTGTCAGCGGCAGCAGTAGCACCGACACCACCACCACCCACTCTCAACCGCAGCAACAACAACAACAACAACAACAGGACCTATGATAACATACACCCGCACACATCCTGGCAGAAAAACAACAACAGGCCAGAGGAGAGCAGCAGCAACAAGGCACTTGACAATTACAGACTCAATGACAGTCACAGCCAGCAAATTTATTTGCATTTTAGCCGCCTTTCAGGCTCCATCTCTCGACTCCTCCCCCGAGTACAGCTTGAATGTGGTTGGTTTTCTGTATAATTTTACTGATATTTATACCCTAGTGTGGGTCTGTCGAAATTTTAGCCAAATCGCCCAGTGTTTTATGAGTTCCTCTGGGATGGATGTACTTTAAGCTTTGAGACTGGTCCAAGTTTACTATTTTAATCATTATTATACTTTAAATGAAAACCAGGTTCCAAGGCACTATTATTTAGAATATAATAGTTCGACTATGTTTTCTTTTAAAATTCTTAAAAGGACTTTAAAGAAAAAAAATATCAAGATAGTATAAAAAAATATAAAGCCATCCCTTAATATAAATTTACAGGCGAGAAATTATTCCAGGTGAGTACCTGGCCCTTCAATGTTGCATAACTCAACGGAAAGAACAATGTGTGTGAGTGAATTTCGCCTGATTATGACCCGGTAAGTCTTACCTCCGACTAATCGGCTTCCAGGGTATATAAAAAGCAAGCCCGCTGTAAGGGAAAGTTGCCGCAAGAGTTGTGTATGTAAATCCGCATAAAAGCGATTTTCTCGCACATAATCACAGGCAGCACACTCGCACAATAAAGGCAGCCCACTGCACGTCTGATTAAACGCGAAAGTACGCGACTGACATGGGGGATGGGACGGAGTGCCGCCATTCGTGGAGCCCACCATCATCCAACATCCAACATCCAACAGACGCTATCCGCCATTTGCCATCCGCCATCTTCCACCGCAGACCACGCAGTCAAGCAAAGCCAAACAGAGGCGGGCTTATTAACATAGATAGCACCCAGTCTCACTCACTCATATATACTCCGCATGTGTGTATGGGCCACAGTGCCCCCCAATTAGCCTTATTTGTGTTTAAATTGCATTAGGGCAGCAACAAACAACTAACGACAAAGGAGCCAAATAAGAGCGCCAAAAGGAAAACACGAAAAATTGACGCATTTGTTGGTTAAGCTTCCACTAAGCCTTGCCATTCAAAGCGTTTATCGATAAATTCTGCCTTATCGATAAGTTCAACTAAGTGCCCGCAGAGCTTAAATGTATTTGTTCTGTCTAAACCAAGCCACGGCCCAATCGTGGGGCCATTAGCCAGGCCAATGTATCGGGATTATCTGATACATATGTCTGCATTATCGGGACTACAAATGTGCGTGCTCAGTCTGGCCATATGACAGTCGTAATTACTTACACTTTTGATCTCATTCATTTTGGTAAATTGACGTCCAAACTCCCACAAGTCCACGCCGAACTTCAAGGCCCAGTTGCGAACTCTGCAAAAGAGAGAAGAAAAATATATGAAATAAATTTATATATATTAAAATTTAAAAGTAGCGCATAAAGCTTACAAGCGCTTTAAACTTCATTCTTTATATATCCATATTTTTCAACCATTACCCCCCACAAAGTGCAACTCATCGATACGTGGCTTATTAAAAATCAATTAAAATGGATTTAAAATTGCGCATAAATTATTTCCATCTCATTACGCATACGCATACAAATCTTTCATTAAGCAATAAAGGACTCGCAATCAGGGTTGTTGTCATTAAACGAAAAGCTCCTAAGGCAAATATATCTTCAATATTTGCCAACAAGTTCCTTTGGCTTACCCGGGGGAAAGATGAAAACCAACAAAAAGATTTTCAGCCAACTCACTTGAGAAACACTGAAGACAGCGACAAAACTCATTACGGATAGACCGAGGGGAAGGGAGGACAACGCCAGGACCAACAGCCAACTATTGTGAAAACATTTGCCAAACATTTATAATCTAAACGCGAAAGTCAAAAGCAAAACAAAAGCAACACAACGAGCGCTCATAAAACCAGAGGGAGGCAGAGGGGAGGACTGCGAGGACTGTGTAAAGCAACAGAAAATTTAAAATAAAGCACAAGCACGCAAAATCCAAGAGCAGACTATAGCAAAAAAACAAAAAAAAAAGAAATATTAAGAAAAAGTCAAAACGAAACAAAGTCAACTTGAGCCAGAGCAAAGACCATGCAAAATAATGCCCCCGAAAATATTTGCACAATTTTATGGCATTATCTGCAATATCAATAGGGCGGGGCAGAAGGGGAGCACACTGTGGTGACACTGTGAGTTTAAACGAAGGAAACTCGTGCTCGAGCACCAGTAACCGCAGCAGCAGCAGCAGCAGCAGCAGCAACGTTGCGTATACGCAATGTTCATTATATTGAGCCGGCGGCGAGCGAACGAGCGAACGAGCGAAGGAACGAACAAGAAAACGAAGCAATCGGAGGAACCGAAGGACCCTGCTTCCCCATCTAGATACAAAATAAGCGCATGTTTATATGGCCAAAAGTGGGGGCAGAAAACACACCGACACGTTGCGAGGGGAAGAGGCCAGCAGATTGCGAGGGACGGAAGTGCAACTGCAGTCAAGCGGCGGCAGACAAAGTTTTATGGCTCGGGCGATGCCAAAAATGAATTTAAATTATATGAAAATTGTATTATAAACGGAAGCCCGAGGAGCCGGACGCAGGACGCCACATCTTTCTCTCGCCCCGCATCCCCTTGGGCCCGCAGCAATGAAAGCGTAAACAATGAAGCGAAATAAAGTGGCCAACAAAGTGATTAAAATTGGATAATGCTGATGGTGGGCAACAACAAAGAGCCGGCTCAGAGATGCTGGGGTCAAGTGATGATAATTAAATGAGACTTACACCATGCACTATATGGTACATACAAACATATATGTTGAAAAGAAAAGAAAGAAAATGAGTGGCATTCGAATTAAATGATATGAGTTAAAGTGAATGAAATCAATCACACTGTATCAACTCAAATGGTTCTTAAGGAGAGTACTGTAATGTAATGTCATCTCAGGCTAGAAGCTATTGTTTTCTTCTTAGGTCGGCAATCTTTAATTTTTTAATTAAACAGAAAAGAACACTGAGACACTCTCCTCATGCATTTCCAATATTATATGTAGAATATTTAAAATAACTTAAGCTTCTCCTATTAAGTAAGAACAAAAGAACAATCTAGAACAATCGACTGCAAGATACCCGATAAATAGAACATTAACATGGCTAATTCCCTTTGTTTTAGTGTTTTAAAATATATGAAAAACTTATATTAAACAGAATGGAAAGCAGTAAAAAATGTTGACCATTTAATATTGCTAAGAACATGTTGCTAAACCCCGAAATAAAGACAAATGTTGGTAAAAAAAAACGTTGATAAACATTAATAGGTGCTGCCCGCATAAATGTTGATGTTGCAGAAACTTTAATATCATATTTAATATTAAATTTGATTAAGATTTCCGAAAAACTTTCTCACCGGATTTACTTTTTAATATTTTTTTTATTATTTAAGCTGTATTAAGTCTGCAAATATGAATGTTGTCACCAAATTTGGTAGCTCTAGCTTTTACAGTCTGAGTGAGATCTTTTCTTTAACCATTCTTGTTAACAGGCTAGGTCTAGGTTTAATCAAGGTGATCCAGAATATACATACGGAGAAGCACTTATTTGTAATACCCTTGAACCTTAGGAATACTGGATATTAAAAAGTGTTTTTACAGAAGGTTCTGCACAAAAAGTTCTCAAAAAATAATACCGGCATCTTATGTTTACGAAATATTTGCCTAACTTTTCGGGCAATTTCCTTAGCAAACATATCAGAAAGCATGTAGAACGAAATTCGCCCTGGGACTCTCTAACATTCTGTGCCAGTTTAACGCTATCAAGGACCTTGCCGAGTCGTTGCCAGACCCGCCTCATGCGGAAAATCTCTGTGGAGGATAAGGTTGGCATTGCGGGAAAGCACCATTCATATGCACACGTCCGAAGGAGGTGAAGGGAAAAACATTGGGAATCGGGTCCAGGGCAGCAAACAGCAATGAAAGGCCATCAACGTCATCCTCTTGGCCTGAAGTAGAAGACATTTTTTTGCAGATTCTTTTGACTCCTCCTCTTGCCGCTAGCCACAAAAAGAAAAAAAAAAAACAAACAAAATAGTCACATTTTGTTTTACCTAGTTTTTTGCTGCACGACCAGAAACTTGACAATGGCTATAACTATGTCCATGTGAAAATGAGGCGAAGAGCGCTCCAGGTGTATTTGTAGTGACTTTCTATTCTGTCTCAGCTTTTTGAGCACGAACCAACCACGTACGTCATGCTCAAGTACCATATACCTGTGCAGCTACACCTGAAGCTATCGAACTAGTTTCGTTCCATTGCATTTTTCACTTTCCCCCCTGCTCCTGCCTGCTCCTTCTACGTTTGTCTGTGCAGTTTTTCACTTTTCTTGCCGGCCTGCTCGGCCAAGTAAGTTTATGCCGAGGCAGGTGGAAATGGGATGGATGTGCACTTAAAGAAATGTACTAACATTTGTAATCATTTATTTCATATAGCTTTATGTATATTTAGTGAAATATATATAGAAATTCGTGTAGAAAGACTATACTAATTACATCTGAATCTTAATTTCTTGATGTCACCGTTCCTTATTGACTCTATTCCTCAGATTTTCCTTGAGTGTGGTTGTTGCTGGAGGAGTAGGTCAATGGGTTTTTGCCATTTTGCATCATTGAAATTGAAATGAGTCCCCTTGTGCCGCTGCCAGCAGACTTGAATGCGCAATCACAAGAGCGCACTTCAATGCGCCCTCAACGAGTGCCGGTGTACGAGTATGAGTATGTCCCAGAGAGTGACTGTCTTCAACTGAACTTAAATTCGATTCCATCAAATAGCTAACTAAATCAAAGCATTCGAGTTCAGCCATTAAAAAAAAAAAGGAAAATATATAAAGAGTTGGCCAAGGCTTAAAGTCAAGTTACATTGCCTTAAAAAAGGAAAGCCTATCCTATTTAGCATTAACAGTAAGTAAAGGGATTTTATTAAAATCAATGATAAATGTTAGGAAAATACTTCGCAAATTAACTCAAGTCCTTGTAAACGTTCACTTATTAATCATTTGGAGCCAAATGTGTCCTAGTGGAACCGGTAGTAGTATGGATGAGTCAAGGACTTGGAAATATCAATGTGGGATGCGCAGGCATAAACATCATCTGAATCCTCGAGCATTTCTGCTTTTTTGTAAGAGCCTTTGGTATGCCGTTTCTTCTCGCGGTCCAGATCGTTCATTATGGCCAGCAGCTCGGCGGGAATGCTGTACAGATCACCTTTTCGTTTGAAGTAACCCAAGGGCTGGTAGTTCTCCAAAAGCATTTGAATGTCCGTCTCAAACGCGTAGCCATATAAACTCAACAACCTAAACATGTGGTCGGTGATCTCCTTGACGGTTACTGGTTTTCCGATGGCCCTTATTGCCTTGCTAACGAGCGCTATATCCGTGTAGATAATTCTTTGGCGGTTCATTTCACAAAAAAATTTCGTTGACTTGTCTGAATTTTCGAATTTTTCCAGCCGAAGTTCAGAATAAAATTTGTTGAAGTAACGCCGACAAAGCCAATGTGTTTATTTGGTTTGACTTTAATAGAAATGTGATTTCAAGTTTGAAGTAGAGGCCTACCCCTACCCCTATCGTTGTTCTTAATCTCGGAACCTCACATGCTTACCAAGCCAAAGTTTTGCAAATGAATTTATCGTGTTCTGCGCTAGAATCCACCTAAATGCTCGCACAACTAAGGGTGAATTACACACTATACACACTCCTAGCTGGTAGTTGAAAAATAAAAACCAAAATAATGCGCTAGACGGGGCACGGCAGTCGCTTCTGTTTGTGTCTCCGGCTTAACTGCTGCTTAATGCACTTTCACTGTCATTTGTCATAAGTAGTTAGCGCTCTGTTTGCTCCCCTCCCTGTTGATTTTGCTTTATTTATTCTCTTAAGCTGCCTCGACGGTAATTAGATCTGCCACGCCCCAACGAGAAGCACCCACAGCGCACTGTTTCAAATGCAAAAATGGTTTTAAGCACCAATTGTGCCAGTTGCAGATCCGGCTGGAAAAACAACACGATTAAGCGAAGGGCTGTGAGTGTTGTGAAATCTGGCTGAAAGGCGGAAGTTGAATTGTCTATGTCATTTATTTTATGGCAGAGAAAATGCAGCTTCCGTATTTATAGATCTTTTATTGACTTCATGGATAAATTTCTTCTTTAAAATTAAAAAGAACTCGTAAAGAAAGTTTTCCAATTCGATTAATTTGCAGCCGAGTAGAGTTGGCTCTTGAATCGATCGCTCATCCGCAGGCTGGCCAGAATTCGAATCATGTAACATCCTCGTTGACACAGCCTGTCCCCTTTGTCCTCCCTGAAAAGTTTCTGGCCATGGCACGTGACCCAGAGAAGCATTTTGTTGTCAAGAGCAGAGGGAGCAGGAGGAGGAGGAGGAGGAGGAGCTGGCCGGATGCTTAAGCAAACGAGGCATGCATTAAAATGGCAACTGCAACTGAAAATGAGGCAAATGAATGAGGCCCAGTTCGCTGGAGAAGCGAGCGGCCCAAGAAAGCGTCGTGAAAAAACAACGCTCTCGACTCTCGAAAGCCCGATGTGGGTCAGTCACATCAGAAGCAATGGAAGGACTAACCACCATCTCGACCAGGAGCAGAAAGTGGAATCAGGACCAACTTCTTCTTCAACATCATCGCCCAATGCCGAAGCATAATCGTCAAAGCTGGACCGTCAAGGCAACTGGAGGCCCAAGTTGTTTTTCTTTTTTTTGTGCTTTTTTTTTTTTTTTTTTTTGCGCCTGCCAGCAAAAGTTGAAATAAATTTAATTGAATTTCTGCAGTGACATAAAGCAAATGGCAACATGGAGGGGCAAGAGAAAGCCGAGCCAAATGAAACCAAAGCAACAGCGAAAGCAAAAGTTTTCTTTTCAAATTAATGAAATTTATTTTACGCATGTGCCACAGCATGTCAGCGTCCCAAGACGGACGAGAATAGAACGAAAGTTAAAGAGTTGAAAAATGTTGACTGAGTCCATGTTTGATGGGAGATATAAATGCCAATCTTAATACAGTTACAGTTACGTGAAAAATATATTCACTAACTTCCCTAGGACCTTCACTCAATGAGCTATAATTATATCAACGCAAAAGGTAGAAGCTTCAGCGAACTAATTGAATTTCAGTCATAAAAACCGCTCGTCGAAACTAATTTCAATAAATAAAAGTGACATTAGATATTAAAGAGGGAACGAAAAGAAAATCACTTAGTGTGTCTGTTCCGGTTTCTGGTCTCTGGGCCCCCGCCAACCTTTCGTTTCCATCAGCCGACAGTTGTCCTTGCCTGCAAATGGCCGTTGGTTTTTGGGTTAATTAGCCAAGTGAACGTTGCGGTTACGTGTGTTGCCTTTTCCCTCCTCCTTACCACACTCCGACTTCTCCCCCGCCACACGTTCGCAGTCGCCGTGCGAAGCTAATTGCAAAATCCTATTATGTATCCATTAGATACGCATATATACCGTACCTTCAATGGCTGAGTATAACATACACATATATAAAAAGCCAAAAAATATCTCGTCGCCTCTCTTCGAGTAATAGAATTTTCCAATATCAAGTTCTTTGTCGTCTTGTGGCGTCTACCCGTCGTATACTTAATAAGGGGAATAACCCCTTCCATTGATGGCCTGCCACTCATTATTTTTCATTTATGCACATTTTTAATGAATCCCCTCATATCCAGGACATTTTCCTCAATATGTTTCTGGCACTAAGCCGATAACTATAACTATGAATGTCAGCGGGCACAGGAGTGGGAACATTTATTTCAATCTCTATGTGGTAAACATTGTAATAATCATAAATAAATAGGTCCATAAAGGCAAACGAATGGCTAAAGTTTCGCACAAGAGATTTTGGTATACATAAAATCCTGATGATGCATGAAACAAATTTATAATCAAAATAATTGCAGTACTTAAACTTAATGAGGCGATGGGAAGTCATTTCTAAGATTATATAAATTTAAGAACGATTTTAGCCCTAATTTATTTGATACATTTTTGTTGTTAGTTAAATTGTGAAAGCAAAAACGGTTTGAGTTAAAAATACCAAGCGAAAGTGAGAAAGATTTCATTAACATTATTTTTTCAACATACATTCATAATTTTAAGTTTTTTCTTAATGTTTTCTAATATTTATTACATAAAATTCCTATTTTGGTGCTAAAATCAAGATAGAAATTAAAGAAAGCTGAATCTACATAATTCCCATGTTATCTATTATTTTTACCTAACCTATGTACTTTAAACCAAGTACATTTTTTAATAGATTAATAAATCGCTATTGCTAACGATATTGATAATTAACAATTCATTTGTTACGAAAAATTAATGCCTGTGAATATATGATAAGCCTTAAACTGGAATTACATTCTTTCATAAATTTAATATAATGTAAATAATTATTTGTCTTCAAGCTACTGTACCTGACCTTTGGGCCAGAACTTTGCATTAAAGCGTGTCTAAGCTGTTTTAGCCATTCTCAGGCTACCTGTATTATTGTGCTCAGTCGAACAACAATGACAACTTTGGCGAGTACAGCCCCAGCGCTGCTGGAAACTACTGCTTTACCAGCATCCACTACGACGTTGCCAGCATCCACTACGTTGCCAGAATCCACTGTATTGCCGCCAGAACCTGTGTGTGCCATAGGATTCATCTGGGTTGTTGAGCTTGCTTCTTGCCTGCAAGTCCAAGGAGGGGTGCAGCCCCGGTCCGGCTTTAGGAAATGCATGGTGAGATCGTCGACGGAAAAAAGAAAACACAAACTTTAAAATATTCTTTTTCAGGACGGGTTTTTCCTGTACTATAAATACAATCAGTGCGTCCGTAAGAAGTACAAGCCCAAACAGACTAATGGTCCAATAAGAACATATTTCAAATCAACAACAGCGGCTTATGTAGCTCCATTACCGAGGATCAAAACACCCCAGCCTTATACTGGCAGATGGTATTCCTATGGTGAAAACTTGGCAACAACAATTGGATTTTTTGACAAAAAATAAACTTAAAGAGATATCAGACTCTACTGAATATTCTGTGCCTAAATTTGAATCTTTTCTTATTTAAGCTCAGCAGGAAAATATTAGTTCCCATTAATTTTATAGTTTGTTTCGCTTGATTAGTACAAACTCAGCGTACCAGTTGCTGTATCAATTATTCAACAGTAACTTAAACCGAATAATTTCTTCCACCCTATACTAAGCACATGCCTTCACTTGAAACAATAAACAATTGGCATAAATGTTTCAGCAGCTTGTATGCTGAACTGTTGACGAGCAACTAGGTAAATTATAGATAGAAAACTGAGCAAGACAAGGAGCAGGGAGAGAGGGAACCCATGTTGGCGTTGAATAAACAAATTTACAATTAATTTCCTGTCTGAGGAAATTGCCAAAATGTTTGGCAAATGCATAATTGAATATATTGGTGTTGCCTGTCGGATGATGAATAAAACTTACTCGTTGTGCGGTATATCCTCATCCTGATCGCCGAATGCGACAAATATGTGCATTTTGAATATTAGCACTCCCAGCACAATGGCCACAAAGCAGCTCCACTGTTTGCTCTCCATTTCGTCTGTATTTTGGGTATTTTGGGTATTTTGGGTATTTTGGGTAGGTATGTGCGTATGTATCAATTGATTTGCAGATTTAATCTTCTGTTTGGCCACCCCGCTAGTCTATCGATTGGTTTTCGGTTTCCAAAATGTATAATTATTTAGTGTTTTCGCGTGCCCGGCACATATGCAGATAAAGCCACAAAACAGTTCACAAATTAAACCGAGTTCGCGCTTAAATTGTTTTCCTTTTTGAATTTATTGACACTTTTGATTCGTTTATCGATTCGAAAAACTAAAATTCGTTAATTTAAGTTCTTATTTTTTGTGTGTGGCTACTGGTTTCGCAATGCTTAATTCCAATTTCAATTTAAATTTCAATTTCAATTCGATTTTCATATACTTGCTATAAGCGCCTTTAAGCCGGACATTTTGTGCTGCCAAAAGTTTTTATTGCTTTTTCCGTGTTCGATCAACATTGTTGCGAAGCTATTTGGTCAGTTATTTTTTGGTGACAAATGGTAATTGAGCTGGTAGTTTGATATGTGGCTAAGGTTAGTGTATGTGTATGACCTGAAAGGAAAGAAAAAAGAATCAAGTTTAGTGAAAGTTGTTAGGGGATAATTGCGAATTCATTTAAGTTAACAATATATTTAAATACAAGGCATAAAACATATTTTAAATATCATCTATTTATATCCAAACTTGTATGAAATATTCTCTTATTTGGTCTGTGGTTATGACATATTTTTGCAGCTCGCTCAGAACAAAGCATACTGATTTTCAATTAGTTTCGAAATAGTTTTATTTGTGGATCTCAAACAGACCAAAATAATTCATGAAAATACGATTGTGTTCCCACCATGTTGGCCGTAGTTGGGCTGTTTCCCTGGCTCCCTGTGAATTTGACCTAGAAATGCGTTTTCGCCCACATAGCCCCCACCACCCTCCCCCTCCATTCACATAACTCACTTCGTAACTTCGGGATGTTTTCGAAATCGAATCGAATTTCGCTCTGCTTGGTTTTCTGCACATGCGCGGTGTGGGAAGCCGCCTTCACTCATTCACTCCGACTCCTTTCGCCAGAAAATGGTGTGTGCCTGTGTGCGAGTATGCGAGGACTTTTTGTATGGGCATGCCACCCCCTAAAAAGGCGCACATAGCCATACATCCTACCCTGAATGCGAATGAGTTCGGGCTTCTGTGTGCTGTTCTGTGCTGCGTCCCCAAGGATATCGCGTAATAATTTCCATTAAACATGCTGCAAGCCTTGCCTCCCCTCTCTTGCAACAGCCACATCCACATCCGCATCCGCATGAAATAAAGACAATTTATTGCGGCCAATACGCACTCACAGATACTCGGCATGTGCATGCCTCTGCCACATATCTAAATAAATGTGTATATAACCGGATTTCGCACGCTTTTCCCAACTCCCCCTCCCCTTCGCATCGCCCTTCCGCCTCAACATCAAAAAGTTTGACAGAAGTGGAACGCCATCCGCCATCCACGTTTGGGATGCGACATCACACAGAAGCCGAGGCGAGTCAACGACTCCACAGCAGCGAGCCCTGAGCCCTGAACAGTATGCAGCTCTGAATAAGGCTTACCAGAGGATGCTTTGCCAGCCACATGTTTTCGATTCTGCGGAAAAGGTATTTAAATAATCGATTCCCTCACTATAATATATAGTATGGTAAAAAAGTAATACGTAATACATTTTCCTTAAAGAAGTTTGCATAATTAAAAGCATTTGTTCTACATTTGTATTTTCTGAATTTAAGTGTTTCTTAATTCGTTATGTAGATATGTAAATTAGATGTTTAATAATATATTACGATTAAAAAACGTTATTTTTTACAAAAATTAGATTAAAGTTAAAAGTTAGAATTAGCAAAAGCGTAAAGCAGAAATGAGAACAGGAGATTTTTTACTAAAACATATATTTCAGTCCATGGCAGAATAATTATGTAATCTATGCAATATCATTTTTTTTACATTTTTGCACGTTTAAAAACATCATTTAAGATCCATGAAATTAGATGCTAACTTTATTAACTGGTTTTCATTTACTACCTCCACTCTTACCTAAAATAATATTTCATATTCAATAATAATGTATAATTTTACTTTATTTCACACTTTTTTCAATACAATTAATATGTCACTTATCTAACATAACTGGTTGATAAATACAAATCTTTGGTAAAACTTTATAACAAATTATAGCACAAAGTCCCCTTGACAGATATCCTTAAAAAAACACCGCATACTCGCTTTGAACAGATCGATTATTCCCGATCAACCCATCAAGGTAGCCATTTTGCGCTAGGGTATCGAGTGGGAAAGTATGAAACAAAATAATAGTGATAATAAAATAAAAGCATGTGCAACATGGCGTATACGCAACGTTGGCAGCGTCAGGCAAACATCAAGCAGGCGGAGGCGGAGCCATTGTTGAAAAGTGAAAGTTTATAGTTGGCGCACGTTCATAAAGTTTTGCGTGTTATACAAAAGATTTATTATATCGCATATATCGCTAGCTCCTGCCGTTCTTTTTTCCATTTCCACATCCTGCGCATACACCACACCACATCGCCCGCCCCAATATTTCCTCTTCCTTTTTTTCCTTTTGCCGCTCTGTTTTGTTTGCTTTTTGCCTTTTTATGTTTGGCCTGACTTTTCGTTTTTGTTTGGCCCGAAGCACCAACGGCAGCACCAAAGGCAGCTTAAAAGCAATATGGCCTTGGGAGTTTTCGTAATGGAATTAATGTGCCTGTGAAAATTTCAATAGGCCGCGTACAAAACTTTTTACAACCAAAGACGGATATGTCTGTGTGTCTGGCCGCACAACGGTTTGATAAGTTATAAATCTGTTTTGTGTTTGCTTATACGCAAGCCGGCCACATGTCATATTCATGTTTCATATCCCCAGACTCTTTGTTTATCATCGTATAACGAGATTTAAGGTATCGTATGGGAAACAACAACTAAAATTAAGATCTAGCATTTTAATCAATAAAAATAAAATGAAAAATCTAATTTAAAGCTCTTAGCTAACCTGAACAGTTTGTGTTCATAAAACAGTGACTGGGTTTTTAATATTTAATCATCCTTTGATATCAAGTTATTCAGGAAATAATTAAATTCAATTTATTACGAATTTAGATACCGCAATGATGACTGATTTTTATAATGTGTCTTCTGATGCTTTCAATTGTGGTTACTTAAAAAAAATTTAATTAAAATATAGTAATATATGTATACAATTTATTGAGCATGTAATTTTGCATCGTATATGTATTATACTTCTTTTAGTTTTGAATTAATAAAGCTCTGTGTTTAAACCAAAAGCTAACTTATTTCTATTCTTAGTAATAAAAAGATTTGTGAGCTACTTCGCAATATATTATTATTATTTTTATTTTTTGTAATAGTTCACAGTAATCATAATAATTTCTGGACTTTACAGAAATCTTGCCTTTGTAACAAATTTTAAATTTACTGATTGAATACCATTTATTATAAAATTTATTATTAAACTATTATTCTCTTTAAGAACAGAATTTTATTATTTTAATTCCATTAATTTTAATGACCTTTCATCTAAAATGGTTACTGGAATATTTTTAACTGTCTTTGATGAATAAAGGAAATATTAGTTATAACTACCATGATACTTATGTCTACTATAAATTTTTATAATGTACGTATGTTAAAGCAATAATTATTGTCATTGGCTTTTCAACAGGAAGGAAGTAAGTAAGTTAGTAAGGAAAACTTTAATTTAGTTCGTTTTTAGCATTAGATTTAGATTTTAGATTTTAGACAAACGTCTTTATTATAAGGTTAATATTTTAAGAATTTCTAAGAAAGTTTGACCTTTAAATCTTCTTCGCTAACCATTAAAAAAGGGAGCTTATATAATTTTAATAAATACAATCTTCCTCTTACGTATGTTTGTTCATTTATCTCAGGGCTACAAAAAAAACTAATAACGCAACATCTCAAATTCACAGAAATTTTCAAATTTAAAAATCTTTTTTTTACCTGCTATATGTAGAATTATATGGAAAAGGATTTTTAAACGGATAATAGACCAAGTCTTTCTTATAATTAACCAATCAAACACAGATGTGTATTTATTAATACTAGAAACCCCATTTACAAAAGCCTGCAGCTGCAGGACCCCAGGAAGAGGAAGAAGCCTCAATGTTCGGGGGGGAGGAAGCTGGTAAGGATCAGGGGTTACGAGGTATTGGTCAAGCCTTGAGATTTTACGCAGCTGCGTAAGCTGCGTGGGGCTGTAGTACACGATAAACCGTTATTATGTGCCATGTGCTGGTGTGAGTGCGTGTGTTCCTGCGAGTGTGTTTGTGCGATGGGGGGAGCGTGCGTAGTAGTAAATAGTAAAGCGGCATAGCATACTTTTTTGGGCGCGCAATCACAGGCTCACACTCATACAGAAACGCACACAAGCACACTCACACAGAAGCACACGCGACTCTACTGTGTGTTCGAATTTTGATTTATGCTGCTCGCAATTGAAACTTTGGCTAATTTATGTGAATTTGGTGATTTCGCGATGGTCTTTGTTAGGTATTTGGCCCTTTGTTTTGCCCATTTTATTGTGCAATCGACGCGAGAGCAGGTCCTTACTCTCTCTTATCCTTTTCGCTCTCACTTACTTAATGCGCGCGCAATGTAAGAGATTTAAAATCAATTGTATTTACAATTAATAACTTAAATGTGCAATTAAAACAGGGAAAATTTATTGCCATTTATTTGTGTCGTTTGTGTCTGGAAATAGAAATATAAAATCTGCAAACAAACATTCTAATTCTACTTGCATTTTCTGCAATTTAAATTTTTTTGGGCATTTTAAATTGGCTTTCAAATTCGATTTCAATAACGCGATTCGAAATTCAAATTTCCAATTAATTTTTTCCAATTGCGCAATTTTGCGTCACAACGAAAAAATTTTGCGCAAAAAAGCGTCACAACGAAACAATTCGAATTGCTCTTTTTCTCTTTTTCTCTTGCTTCGAACTTGAATTTTCTCTCTTATTCCCAAGAGCGAAATTTGAGTGGAATTTGAGTTTTGATTTGAGTTTTTTTAATTGTATGAATTGAATTGAACTGAATTGAATTTGACTCTAGACACTGCTCCTTAATATGTGTATTTTGCGAACAAATCTTATATTGCGTTTACCTTTCCCGATTTGGATTGCTTCTGGTATCGTCTTTGGTTTTTAATTTGTTCTCTTAGGTTATTTATTGTTAAAGTGGAAATCTCGTTCATGTTTAAATAATTTTTATAGATTTCTTTTTTTTAAACAAAACGATTTTTTAAACAATACGGTCTCTTCGGCTTTTTGGCGCTCACAAATATTGCACCACTACAGGCGCACGCACTGGCACACGCACACGCGCATACATACACATATATACACACACATATATCTGTATTGGATTTTTTCCACGACGGTATATCCTTTCGATGGTATATCCTGCGGGGGTACAGAGATTCCGAAGTGGATTTGTGTTAATTCTGCCTTACAACACTGAACTATCACTGGCAGCGGGTTAATTTAGGCCGCCCTCTGACTGTTAGCACTTTAAACTCCACTTTTAAAGAAGAAGCACTTTGAGTTGGTTGTTGCTCTGCTCGAAAACGGTGTTGCGGATGTTATTTTCCCAGAGCCCTCTTGCATTGGGGCTGAATTAAATTTGTTTAGTCGCGGCTTCTGCTCGGAACGCATCCACACTCGCCAGATTCTCGCCACTGAGTGGCTCTCGGGAGTTGGCACAGGCCCCAAACAACCCCTATAGCAATGCTGCCAGTATAGCTTATTTGAGGCAAGAGCTTGAAATTTTGGAATATAAAAGCTTATGAAATTGGCAGCTAGCTAAAAACCTTACAAATTGCTTCTTAATGTATAATAAACGGATGTATAAATGTTCTAATTTTTTTGAAATAGCTGATAAACTCAATATTAAACTTATTTTACTTATTAAATATTTAACATTTTACTATTAATTACATTCGTGACCTAACCGATATAAGAAAATTATTTATTTTTTACGTGTGTTATTATTATTTTTTTAATAATTTAATCATAAAGGCTACTCTTAATTCGATTTTTAAATCAAACTTTACTTTTCTCTAAATTTTTGCATTTTTAAACAGTGGGTGCTGCCAGATGGTTTGATGGCCTCTGTTAATTTAAATTTGCTAACAGGATGTCTTTTTATGTTGCAGAGCTATCGATATCGATTTCCGATTGTCAAATGTTGGCGGCTTTAAGCTTTAAATTCGTTAATTTGAAGGGTAAGTTTAGCATAATACAAAAAGAAACAAGGTTTATTATATTATATTAATTACCATATATTTTATACGAATACAAATTTGTTGATAATTCTTTATCGACTGGTACATTTTTATGCAACTTAAGTTGGCAAAGAAGTTTTTCAATACATATTTTATAATTAGCGAAACCTAAGATTGAATTAGGAAAATTAAAGCAAGTCCAGGATATGTAAAATATAATACATTTTTATTAAAATAAAATCATAATTCGGTTAACAATGAATTCAACTAATTTGTAACTTTGCAACGATTTGTTTTTAGCTCAAATGAAATCTCCATTTCCTCCACCAGGTTCCGTCCCCATTTATTGTGGACAGCACAGTGGCAGCAGCGCCTAACACGCTCGGCATGCAGATCGTACAGAACCTTGTTCGTCTCATAGTAAACTGGATTAAGATCCATCCCCAGCTCCGGATTGTAATTATTGTAAGCAGCAGCTTGGCAACCGGTGGTGCACTTCGCAGCATCTATATAATAATAATTTGTTGGATAGTTATAGATGCGACTGATGCTGTTGCACCCGCCTTCGTCCGGATTCAGGTTCAGGTCTCTGAAGCGCTTTGTTAGGGACGCCAAATCGCAGCTCAGATCGTCCCTTCGTCGCTTTCGAGGGTTTAAGAATTTCTCCATTGTAAAAAATTGAATTTATTTATAAATATTTCGACTTGTTGACTGTTGGGAACTTGATATGAGACTCAATGTTTCAGCGGAGCTCGTATTCAATAAGAATCTGACACTTAACACCCATCAAATCATGGCCAATGCTGTTAAAGTTTTAAAATAAAAGATCTACTATTCCATTTTATTTACAAAAATTAATTTATTTGTTGCATTCAACTTGGTTTGTATAGTTTATGATTTTTCCGTTTTGTTTGCTGACATCAAATCATAAAAATAAGCGTACTTGTGAAAATATTTTTAAAATTAAATGCATAATTTTAAAATGGTTATTGCTTTTAATAACTACAAATAAAACATAAATACATTATCATTTTTTTTTTCTTTTCTTTTAGTTGTTGTTTTTGTTGGTTTTTTGTTTTCATTCCAGCCTTAATCGTATGAACACTTAATTGATATTTATACCTACACTAATAATAATAATAATTTCCTACTGTGCGTCGTTCTTGCCGTTTGAATGTACATTGCATAACATATCTAAGCCGTTCAAAGAAGTATTACACTTATATAATAATATATTATATGCGTTTCAGTTACGGTTATTTCTTGTTTTCTGTGCGATTCTTTCTTTATACGTATATGTACAGGATTTATTTGCTTAGCAAATTATGGCAGATTAGTCTAAATTAAAAAAATGTTACATTGATAAATTTATTATATGTTTCTGTGTTTCTTCAATTCATGTATAAATATTCTCTTTTATTCATCAAATGCCATATAATTCTCTCTTGTTGTCACTCCATGTCAGCTGTGGACTTGTTGTCTTGTTTGTGTATTTGTTTCATGGTTAGTTTGGTTAATTGTCGAATGTAAATGCAAATGCAGGGCTCAGCATTAGTCGGTTTAGTGTGTCTATATAGATACGTAGCTTTTCCCTCGACTTAGAAGCTAATTTTAGTGGATTAGTCAAGTTCATTTGCTCTGCGTTCTTTTTTAGTTTAGTTTTGTTAATCAGGCTCTTTATGAGTGTTCAATGATTGACGATTGACTGTCGACAGCATTTGTGGTTTGATTCATTTTCAGGGCTTCCACCAAAGAGATTGAATTTTGCTCAAAAATAGTTCATTCAGGTTTGCCTTGTCTGCTATAATCTATATATATATATATAGGTTTGTGTGTGTATGCGTGGTTTTGTTAATATATATAGATTAGTTTACATTTAAAATTATATTTCTGATTTTCGATAAATACACAAAAAAATTTAAATAATAAACTGAGCAAAATAAGGGAAATTAAGAACGCGAGTGGGGAGAAACAGAAGTAGGCGCGCGCGGAAAATTTCAAATTAAATATGTTTTTTAGCATAGAAATTAGGCAACTAACTAGATAACTTTTCACTTAACAAAAATAATTTAAATATAAGAAACACTTAACGTAGAGACTGTTTGGGCGGGTGTGTTATGGTTGAGAGAGAGAGGGAGGGTACCGCCTCAGCGATTGCCCCTGCTGCTACTGCAACTGGTCGCAGCCATAGTGTTGATGCTGGCGCTGCTGCAGGCGCCACTCCGGGCCACCGTCTCGTCACCATCATCGCCGAGGTACTCGTCGGGCTTGTGACTAGAGGCGGGAGGCGTAAGCAGATTCTCTGGGGCGCGCAGCGCGGTGGCTGGGGAGGCCTGGGTGCGTGCACGAATGGCATGGGCTGCATCCTGGGCCATTAACACTTCGTCCTGGAAAAATAAATGAAATAAAATCAAATTAGAATGATGTATATTCAATATTTTGATAGCACAATCGAACAAATCGCAGTTTGCAGTTTTGATTATACCCTCGCGTCGCCGCGTTTAGATACTTACATACATATCCATGGTGGTGGTGTGCGTCTGGATGATGTGCGAGTCGTCGGTGACAATATTAGGACAGATATGGGCCAAGCCAAACTTGTTGCTGACCTGCTCGTTCTGCTCGTTCAGCTGCAGATATGTGGCCTTCTGGGAGATGACCCGGAAGAAGGGCTCCATCCAGCGGGCGCAGGGTTGAATCACCTGCCAATCCAAGCCAGAACAGCGCAGAGCGGCCTCGCTATTGGTATAAATATAAAATAATAATTGATTAGAGACAAACTCAGTAGACAAGAAGACAACTGTTAAACTTACCGACTGAATGTATGACTGATGGCTGCTGCTGCCAGCACCGAGTACGAGTAGTTGGCCATGCCCACATCTAGGGTGCACAGGTCCAGCAGCTGCGAGGTTTGCACGAACTCGAAGCCAGAGAACTGCGGGTAGATGAAGGCATCGTCAGCCTCCGCCGCCTTCTGCCTGCCAATGTGGGCGAACGAGGCCGGCGTGCGATTGTTGACATTCAGCTGCATATAGACGCCCAGCCAGCCGGTGATGGTGATGGGGCTGATGTCCCAGTCGAGCGCCTGTAGCAGAATCTTTTCATGGTTGAGTATGTCCTGCTCTGTGCAGGCGCCGTCCGTCACGTAGGCGAACTCCCCGATCTTGGGCGGGTAGATCTCCTCCACCTTGGCGGCCACGAACAGGCAGGTGATGCCGATCAGCTGCAAATGAGTCTTCTGCACCTTGTGCGCCACATGCAGATACCGATCCAAGTAGTCGACGGCGAGATAGAAGGTCTCCCGGTGCAGCTTGTACACCTCGCAGACCTCGATCAGCCAATCGAGGAGGATGGCGCGCATGCGTGGCTGCAGACCAGGATGCTGCTCCAGCATGTAGACGGAGCGCAAACGCGAATCCTGCTCATCTCGCTGGCACATCAGGCGCCACACATCTGCCGCGTTGGCCCAGGCCAAAGCGGGTAGTGGGCACTGGCGCAACGCTGTCTCCACTGCCGGCGACATACAGCTGAAGGCCGCCGAATCAGAGTCCACCGCCTTGATAGGCATCATGGCCACCGGACACGAAGGCTGCTGTTGCTGGAACTGCTGCTTCTGGTGTTGTTGGAGGCCAGGAGTACGCTCTCCATTAACCGCCTGCTGTTGGCTGGAACCCGAGGAAGCTGGCGAAACTGTGGACGAGTTGATCTCCTCGTCCTCGTCCTCCTCCTCTTCCTCCTCGTCGTACGAGTAATCCTCGCAGCTGTCGTCCAATAGATCGTCGTCCTCGTGCTGCTCCACTTGCGAGCTGTGGTTGACCGTTTTCACCGCTGTATCCACACCGGCATAACGCACCATGACTGGCGCCTGCTTCGCACCTCGATCCGGGCTCGGCGGACTGTCCGGGCTGTCCGGCAGCGGACTGTGTGGCGGTTGCTCCGACAACTCCTCGGCCGGTGAGCTACGTATGCTAAGCAGCTCCTGGCTGTGCTGGCCATCGGCCGAGACCACGGGCGAGGTATAGACCGAGGAGGCCACTGAAGATAGATTGCTGCTCTGGTCGCTGCCATAGAGAGCGGGCAATCGCTGTTGACGCTTAGCCGATGGTGGCTCAAATCCGAGTTCGGGATCCTGAAATCGGAAGAGTAAAAAATGGATTTAGAAAGGGAATTATTTATCTTAACTAAAAAACTATACAAATGTAGGATAACGTTTATGATTTATCATATAAATAAGACTAACCATTTCAATAAATTTGCGCTTCTGTTCCAACTTCATAGTAACATGAACAACACAATGAAAATGATATATGAGTCAGTAAACAGGATCACACGAGTGGCGGAGAATTAAGGACGTGTCTCGAATATAATTAGCCAAGGATGAACGAGTGGAAATTTATGTGGGCACGCCTGTCAAAATTCTTAATCCTTAATAGATGGACCGATGGTTCTCTGTTTTCACCCGCACAAAATTTGAGCCAGGGAGATTGCACACAAAAGATCAAGGACTCGGGATCAGTCTTGGCATATATAGAGGTATAACAATAACACGTTGGTTGGGGTTTCGATTCGTTTTTCGCCTCAATTTATTCTTTTTATTGCACTTTTGCGTTGATGTTTTCAGAATTCAGTAGCAGCAGTCTTTGGTTATAAATTGTTGGCTTGTTGTTTCTTCTTTGGTGTGTTTAAATAATTGTACAAAGTGATTTTTGGTTATAACATTTTTGGCTTTTTGTCGTTCGTTTTTGGTTTGTTTTTTGTTTTTCGTTTTGCTGTAGTTCTAGTTGTTGCTGCTTTTGTTGGGTGATGATTTTGGCAAATCCGGTTCTTAAATTAGTTCTTTGCACTCAATTGTGATCCATAAATATTTTCAGTCTTCACTTCTCGGCTACTTCAGCTCAACTTGGCAACGAATTATCGTTTATAGAATTTTTGTTATTCACTCCGCTCTTGGCTTGTTCGAGTACCAATCGCGTTGACGTTCGCTGTGCAACTGAGCTGCCTGTGCTCCGTTCCAGATCGCCGATCCCCGGTCCCCGATCGTCGTTATCCTTGTCCGCCGAATGCAACGGTCTCGAATAGGGGTTGCTTTTTCCCCGACAGACGTTGCAGCAACACGACGACGGCAGTAAAAACAGGATCGCTGGCAGGCAGCTTGCCGTCTCTTTTCCCTGCTATGGCATTTGCTCAAGGGTAGTTCCCGGAGATCTGGTCGATCTGGTATCCGGACTTCTTGAGACGTTGCTGTCGTTGTTGTTTTTGCATTGCATTTTTCGCCTTTGGGTGTTTATCAGCCCAACAACAAATCCCCCCGACCCTGATCCTTTTCACAATTATTTTTGTCAACATTTCTGTGTGCGTGTCCCCAGGTAGACAAGACGTTCGGAAAATCACTACCTTAGGTAGCTAGTGTGTGTGTGTGTGTGTGTGTATATATATATTATATGAATTATTCCTGCTAGTACTTTGGCCAGCGGCTGCATTAAAATCGCCTCCTGCATCTTGGAGGCAAACTTCTCTAATAAATTATCTTTTGGCATGGATCTGAGATTGTGATGTGGTGTGGGGCGGGGCGAAAGCCAAATGTAGAGCGAGGCTAATGGAACCTACGGCCCAGACTCCTCTGCAGAATCGCGAGATTACAGCACGACAAGAGAGAAAGAGAGAAAAGGAATGGAATTGAAACGAAGAAACCCAAACAATTGAAATCCTTGACCATTGTTCTCGCAGACAGATGATGGAAAACAGAAGCCAAGATCAGAAAGTCCATAAAGTAAGAAAAATGTATACAATATGGGATGTTACGCTCAGAGATTGCATTATCGAACAGAAAAATGCAGTTAATACCCTACGACAGTGGTGCCCAAAGTCCTGACTCAAAAGTCAGTTGATTTGTCTGCCAGGACTGTGTTATATCTGGGCTTTTCCTGTATTGAAATATATATTTTTTTTTAAACTATTAAAACAAATGGTTTATATTTATTGTCTCGTATCTATTCGTTAATTCTGATATATAAATGAATTGGCTTCCACAATAGAGATGAAATTTATCGAGGATATCGAAAATGTTGCAAATTTTGATATATCGAATTTTTAAATGCTTAAAAATATTGAAATTATAGGCATATATCACGAAAGCGTTACTTAACTTGTCCCTTTTTCGGATTATATTGCGCTGATACGTGAAACAGAATACAGATTTGCATTTTTACATTTTTTTTGCAACGTTATCGATTTATATATCGGATTCTGAATAAAATATATAACTCATCTTTTAATTTAATGATTCTCTCGGCGCCCAGAGTCAATATCTTATTATACCCTTGCAGGGTATTATAGTTTCAGTCAGAAGTTTGCAACGCAGTGAAGGAGACATCTCCGACCCTATAAAGTATATATATTCTTGATCAGCATCAACAGCCGAGTCGATCTAGCCATGTCCGTCTGTCAGTCTGTCCGTCTGTCCGTCTGTCCGTCTGTCCGTCTGTCCGTCTGTCCGTCTGTCCGTCTGTCCGTCTGTCCGTCTGTCTGTCCGTTTCTACGCAAACTAGTCCCTCAGTTTTAAAGCTATCTGAATGAAACTTTGCAGTTAGTCTTCTATATACTCTCACTCGTAAATATGTCGGAACGGGCCGGATCGGACAACTATATCATATAGCTGCCATAGGAAGGATCGGTAAAACTTTCGAAAAAAAATTATAACTTTGTCAGTTTTCAACAAAACTCCACCAAATTTGATATTTGGCCATTAATTATTAATTTAGAATTTCGGTTTTAATTTCATGAAAATCGGACGACTATATCCTATAGCTCTCATAGGAACAATCAGAAAAAAATAAAAAAATTCATAACTTCGCTGTTTTTTAACATATTTTCATCAAATTTGAGATTTTGCCACTTAATATTCTTTCAGAATTTTAGTTTTAATTTCATGAAAATCGGCCTACTATATCCTATAGCTGCCATAGGAAGGATCGGTAAAACTTTCGAAAAAAAATTATAACTTTGTCAGTTTTCAACAAAACTCCACCAAATTTGATATTTGGCCATTAATTATTAATTTAGAATTTCGATTTTAATTTCATGAAAATCGGACGACTATATCCTATAGCTCTCATAGGAACAATCAGAAAAAAATAAAAAAATTCATAACTTCGCTGTTTTTTAACATATTTTCATCAAATTTGAGATTTTGCCACTTAATATTCTTTCAGAATTTTAGTTTTAATTTCATGAAAATCGGCCTACTATATCCTATAGCTGCCATAGGAACAATCAAGAAAATAATAGAAAATATCCTAACTTCGCTGTTTCTCAACATATTTTCATCAAATTTGAGATTTGGCCACTTAATATTGTTTGAGAATATTAGTTTTAATTTCATGAAAATTAGACAACTATATCCTATAGCTGCCATAGGAACAATCAGGGTAATAATAAAAAATTCAGAGTTTCGCTATTTTTCAAAATATTTTAATCAAATTTGGGAATTGACCACTTATTATTATTTCAGAATTTCGACTTTAATTTTATAGTTCAATTGCAATCTGCAAGGGTATATAAACTTCGGCGAACCGAAGTTAGCTTCCTTTCTTGTTTTTCCTTCTTTTATTTATTTAATTTAACGACTGCAATTGATCTTTGCTTTATATAGAAAAGGAATGCAAGTCGTATAAAACAGTGACATTTATAAAATTTTGCACATATCGAAAATGAATGCATTTTCGTCAATTTCTTAACTTAAAATCTCACACGTCATAAAAGCTTAACAATAATGTGTGACAAGCAACCCTCCTCCGTAGTAGACAGATTCTCATTAAAGATTTTCACATAATTTGTTGCGTAAAAATGAGGGAAAATTTTACGATATTTATGTGACAATTTTAATTGCCTGAGTAGGTTTGCCTTCCCGCCAGGAAGAAGGGAGGAATAGAGCTTCCCTCCACATCGTCCAAGTAAATAAATTTTTTGGCATCAGACAGGAAGAAGGTCCAAGACGCATGACAAATTTAATTTCTTATTCTTCTGGCCAACAACCCTCCGAACTCCAGAGCCCGAGGCAGATGATGTAGGTAAGAGAGAATGGCAATCGCAGAGCATGAACACGAAAATGGACATGGATATGGACACATGTCAAGGCACCCAGATGCAATGCAATTAAAATCAAAGCGTGCAATGGCCTAAGAAGCCATGGTCCACACACAATGGCCGGGCATTCCTCTAGCCTTATTACTTCACTTTTTCTTTACTTTTTGGTGCGTGGACATTGCATCTGCCAGAGGGATTTGGTCAAGCGTTAAGGAATCGGTAGAAAACTGCCATTGCGCTTTATGACATGACGGATTCCGACGAATAAGTGAGTGAGTGAGTGAGTGAGTGAATGGGAGTGTGTGAAATTAGTGAACTGTAAAGTGGGCTGGAATCTGGACCAAGGCGAGAGAGGGTTGCATCCCAAGTTTAACAAGGGTTAAACTGGGTTGTTGCCCTTAAGCCGCCTCAAGGATTTGGGCCCAAGCCCAAGTCCAGGCAGTCAACACAGCAGCAGCTGCAGCAAAATCTCGATCTCCTCAGCCCACAAGACACCCAAACATCTCTCGAGATCTCGCTGGGAGGGAGCAGATGATGCAATGCCTCAAGTTATGGGTACATACAAAGCAGTCAAGAAGCGATTGTTATGCGACATCAACCTCAAGAATATCCTGCTGCTGCCCCATTGTGCCATACCATCTCTCTTTCCCGCTCACTCTCTCGATGTCCCCTTACACTCTATAAAGTCCTGCGCTTATGTGTCGTAATCTTCGACTGCCGCCGTCTGCTCGAAACCGAAACACCTTTAGTTTTCAGACCCTGGCGTGGGTCCAGGTGTAACTTTTTTTTCGCCGTTGTCGTCGTGTAAAACGCTGCATTGTTGTTTCGTTTTATTTTCCTTTCTTTCTTTCCTTCCTCTTCCCCCGCCAGGCTCTTTTGATAACATTTAATTTATTTTTTCTATGGCAGCCTTCGATAATTGTTATTATTTGTTCATTCAGTTGAGGGTAGCCTTTGGAATTAGAAAAAGTTATCTTAAGGAATAAGAAGAGAGTTCCTGGAACTTCTGAAGCTATATCAGAACTTCACAACTGACAAATTACAACTTCCTTAATGATCATCAAGTCCAGACCACTCTCGGGACTTCTTTGCTGCTCTCTTTTTAATAAATGATATGCAAACAACATGCCAGCGGACAAATCCCAGAAGGACAATAACAAACACTCATATTTCCTAGCTGCGCCACTGACCCTCGGTCAGTTCGGCAGGGGTTAATCCAACACACAATCCTTTCGCGGTCACTTGGCTGAATTTTTCATTAGGGAAACATAAATGTAGAGATCTCTCGGACATGTAATTAATCATTCAATTGGTTAGATCCATGACCAAGCGAATTAAAGCATAACCCATTGCAGGAAACGGGAGGAGGGTAAGTGGACAAGGGACAAACCGCGAATGAATATTGGATGCGAAAAATTTAAATGATAAATTAGAGGCAATACAGTTTCAAGTCCCTTGTTTTGAGGTAAAATATTAAAGGGTTTCATATGTCAATTTGTGAGGATTAAATTTAAACGATCAGAGCTTCAGTTAAATAAACTAAATATATGGTAAAATATAGCTAAAGGACGATTTACTTGAAATTTAAGGATTTTTATTCGATAATAACCTTGGGATTTCCTAATACATTCAAATATTTCAAAAGCTTGCATCCTAAACAATTGAATCAGCATTGTCAATAATCGTAATGTAAAACAATCCCAGCTATATCTCTTGTTTACCATCGGCTAAATAAGATCCGATTTGAAATTATACAAAATCTTTGAATTACAAAACAAGCTGTCCCCGATCCCATGTCGGAATGCACAATCTGGGAAACTCTTTTAGAAACTGGATTTCTATTTCCCACAATCTGCCGAAACTGACTTGACAGAAATCAAGCCCTGCACTTGATTGCATTGCCAAGGATCCTGGACTAACCCTTCAAGGCAACTCTCTCCTGGACTCTTTCGGGCTAAAAGAAACAATGAAGTTTCCCAAAAAAAGAGGGGAAAACTTTCAGCGATTTCATGCTTGCCATGTAAAAAACAAAAAAAAAAAGAAGAAAAAGGGTTTACATTACACTGACAAATTGGTAAAATAATACCATAATTTTGATCCTTGTGCCAGCAGCAAAACAAATATTGTATAATATTTCAAGACCGCATTCCGCAGGAGCAGCAGCATTATGCGTGTCCCGGAAGCAGATGACACTGGGCTCTGCTGCAAGGAGCCAAGCCGGATGATTTGCATAAAAGTTTAACGGAAATCTAATGAGCAGAAGCCGGAGTTGGAAGGCATTTGCATAAGGATAACACGTCCTGAAACGGGGTAGCAAAATGCAACCGGGTCGGAAACCATTTTTTATGGGATGGCGCGCACAACTTCTTTCGGGCAGAAGCAAATGTCGTCTCGATGAATATTTAATTAGGGAAGACGATGTGGAAAACTCCCGGCCCAGTGATCCTTGAAAAGGATAAGGCGTTGCACAACCCCTCCGTACTCGTTCGTGTCTGCGGTTTCGGCTCTGTCCCATTCCGGTAGCCGGCTATCCTTTACCCATCCCGACTCCCGATCCCGTCTTGATCTAGTTCCTTTGCCTCAAGCTAACCTATAACTATCGCAATTTCAAATTCTTTCTTAACGGACATTTGTGCCTTGACTTTCGGTTTCTGGCGCTGGAAAAACCACCCCTGGCGAGCGGGAGACGTCCGACTCCGGCTCAAGGTGTGCGCGCATGCGCAACGCTGCCGTCTGTCCTTGGTCGCCTTTGTCCTTCCGTGCATATGCTCAGCATACAGCCAAGACCCCTTCGGAATTCTTACCCAACAACAAGCGCCTGACAAGGGGGGAAAATATTACCTTTGCCGTACATTTTTTTCGTATGAAAATGACATTTGTTTGGCAGGGAAGTAAGCGCGGAAATATTGCAAAAAACCGAAAACAACACAAACTCGATGGCAAAAAAAATACATACACAAGAATAGCTTGGTCGAATCCAAAGATACCCTTGAAATGATATTTGATTTTATGAATTATATGTTGAAATTATAAAAAATAATATAAGAAAGTGAGTTCTTTCAAGTGGAAGTCACTATTAAATTAGTTCTTATAATAAAATAATTTATATAATCATAATTAATCCCCCAAGATCCTTAAACCATATGAAGTATAAAATAATATTCTCTATGTACCCCAACTAGGGTATCAAGGCTACATTATTTTCTGCAAGTCAATTTCTCCCTTCAATATTTCATTTGGCACTGGAAGAAATCCTTAGCACCAACACAGCTGCCCGTCGCCAGGAGCCGTCTTCACAGGGAGAAGAAACCATTGTTTCCCGCTTTGATTGCAGCTACTTGAGAGACGATATTCTGACTCTCGAGGCAGAGCAGCAGGAGGAACTACCGCTTTCCAAGGATGCGCTGCTGCTAAATGAGCCTTTTCGGTAAGTAGCGTTTATTTTTGGGCTCATCCTTGGATTGTTTGAGAGCAGGAGTAGTGCCAACTACGTGCCCAACGGCTTATTTGGCCAGCCAGCTCAAGCATCAAAAGATCAAATAAGGTTCGACAGACAAACCAAAACGAATGGAAGCCATGAAAGGGCTGGGCAATCAAATAAAAGATCGATCTCTAAACAAATATCAGATGATGCTATTTGAAGAGATCAATGAAAACAATCTAGGAAGTCTAAGAAAGTAAGAAAAGGGCGAAGGGAAGGAGAGTTATAATTTTTTGTACAAAAGAAAATAGGAATAAAATAAAGTAAAATCCATACAACCTTAAAGAAAGTAAGAACAATGTTCTGTCAAACATAGCATACTTTTGGGGGCCGTCAGAGAAACCAATCAAAGGAACTAGAAACTAGTTTAAAGGCATTTAAATCATCATTAAATCATGAACTTTTCTATATTGTATTTAATTATTGATTCTATATATTTTAATCACTATAAAAGGTCAGCAAATCCAAACATTTAATCAATTTGAAATGCCCAACTAAAGTCCAAAGGCTTATTGAAGGCTATAATAATTTTTGCAAACAAAGCAGCTTGATCGTTGTCTTCCCAGATCTTTTGGGTCATTGCCTCTCTCCTCTGTATTCTCCTCCTCTCTATCGCTCTTGGCATTTCCCTTGATAAGATTGCGAACACTCAACGAGGTCACATGCCCACCAATGATAATGCAACTTCATTCATAAAACTTATCGCGTACAAACACAGACATTTGAACAACGGATTTGCGTAAAAAGCTTACCTTAGCATCATCATTTGAGTCGCTCGTTAAACGCCGTTTACGTTTATTGCCATTGGAAGTTGTGGCCGCGGATGGTGAAAAGTTCTGATTATCACAAGAGCACATCTCGACTCCTTTCTTGGTGGCCGCCACAGTTCCCGGTTGATGCTGCTGGTGCTGAGCAAATGATGAAACCGATGCTGCAGTGCTGGCGGCTGGGGCGACGGATGACGATAGGATTGAACTACTACTGCTGCTGCTGCTGCTGCTGACGACGACGACAATGTTGCTGCTGGGCTCAGTGCTGCTGGTAGACGAGACACTGAAACAAGGAGAAAGTAAATTAAATTAACAGTGGTTTTTAGATTAGATTAAAATAGGTAGGAATATAAATAAAATAAATTCGAATTAAAATAATAATACGCTTGATAGTCTTCAAAAGAATGTTTACTAATTTAATAATCAAACTGATAAGACGTATTTAATCACTCTCTATTTAAGTCTTCCAAGTAAAATGTGCCAAACAAAACCACTGTGCGAATTTCAGGGAAATTTAGAAACTGAGAATTGCTATTTGAAATTTCTTCTCATTTGCGAAATAGAGAAATTCAATATGCCACGGAGGCAAGTAGCAAATCACATAGGGGCGTTCGTTTAAAATAGATACAAACGAAACGAAATGAAACATAAATTCATTGAATTTTGACACGGCATTCGAGGAATCGCGATGCAAGACTCGAGATTAAGGCGCCCAGCGGATACATTAATATTTAACATCCGGGAAATTGAAATCGAGATGACTGATCGAGAGGGAAATAAGATCGCGAGGGTTCGCCAAGGAAAGCCTTTCCTCCTCTAACTGAAAGATTGAGCAATTTTGGCAAATTTGCATGCACATTATGCATAATGCATTAGAGGCTGGCAAGAAGGGAAAGAATGGAGTTTCCCTCCTTGAACGGAGGCAGATGTTCCATCGTCTCAAGTGCTGCCTAGGCAGGGAACTGCACTTCAAGCAATTCGATGCGCGAATTTTTGCAATTTGAGCAAGGAGCAAGAAAACCGATTGTAACCCTTCTTTGGCAACACGGAAGCTGAGCGAGCAAAGGGGATAAAAAACAAAAAAGGCCCGCCGCACACACATAATTTCAAATGCCAAGCTATTGGGATCGCAGCCTCCTGTTTTGATCCTTGCCCCGGCGGGCCCTGCACTATCGATCGCGTTTAATGGTTTAATGAACAAGAAAAAGTAATCACGTTGTAAATTACGAGGAAATGAAATCGCTTAAAAATGAGTTATGGCGAGAGAAATGTCTCTCAGCCAGCAGCCAGCGGAGAAAGGACTAATGGCGCGTACGTGCACGAGGCCTTCAAGTTTCTTCTTTTTCTTTTCCCGCTTTCCCATCCTTTCCCTTCATTTCTTTTCGCCGCTGCTCGGGGTCAGGGTTCCTGCTCATGTCCGCGGCTAAAGGTTCAAACTGAAATTTGTCATTTCGAGGTGAAAGTTTCCTTTCACGAAGAAACCTGGTTTCTGTGCGGTTTCCCCCTTTACTCAGGTCGAATCCCTGTAGGTAGCGTTGGGCTTGGGGTGATATGATAAGGGGAAACCTTTACTAGGCCGTTGTAGTAGTAGTTATTCCAGGAATATGTGGTCCAAACTATCAAAGGATCGATCTTTCTCACATGATAAATTATATCAAACTGTGAGCCAAGGATTAGAATTTACTGATTTATTATTTCAGTTCGAAAAACACGTAATGTTAGGAGATGGTTCCTAAGCATTTAGCGATAAGAAAGAAATTATGGAAATCGTATAAGATATTTTATAGTTTATAATACAATTTTTTAATAAGCTTCCCTTAACATTTTTAATAAATTCCGTTATAGATGGCTCTGAAATAGTTTCGCAACACATACCAATAATTATGTCGCACACATGTTGACCACGAAATATGTCCATAAAATGGACTATCACTTAAGTGATCGGTCAGTGGGCAGTGGGTGCTGCTGATGATGATGATGTAGAATGCTAAGGGGACGCAACTGACATAACCAAATGACTGGGCAATTATGCAATTATGGTCATGCGCAGGCACCCACGAGCAAAAAAAAAGAAGGAAAATACATAGAAGAGGGCGAGTGAAACATATTAAACTCAATTAATTTCTGTCCACCAGGACATTTTGCCTGAAAAAGCCACAGAAAGTGCGCGGCAATGACAACATTATCAACCCATGCAACCCCCTAGATGCAACCCTCTCCAAAACGAACTCCGAACTGAGCAGAACCGACCCACAACTAAACACTTTTCTAATGACATTTCGCGCGCAATTATTTACTAATCACACGCAGGACATTCGGGTCTCAGGAGCGAGTCCTGTAAAGGTATGCAGAGTGTAGAGGAATGCGACACTTGGTTATCAACACCTAGAAGCCATCTGTTTAGGGCCAGGACAGGCAGAACTTTTCTGAAATTGACAGTGAAAATGCATTTTAGATTATCGCACTTGAGTCGGAACAGTGGGATCTCCGAAGGTTATAGCTCCTGCGGGTTATTCCCTCTTGTTCTCCCGTTGGGTATTCGGGCATAACCAGTTGGGCCCTGTCACTTTATAATTACGAAATAGCTATTAGATAAACATCACTTTTGGTTAGGAGAATTAAAGAGAGACCCGATGGTGGAGACACTACCAGGATAGTTGGTGGTAAAAAGGAAGTCGATCGGATGTCGCCACAGGAAGTCGCGCAGCGGCATCAAAAATTTGTATTAGACAGTCGCCTTTTTGGCTTTTATGTGGGGTGTTAATTAGTTTGGCCAAGCCAGAGGAGAGGAAACTGCAGTCACGAAAACGTGTGTTGATGGGAAAGGAAAAGGAAATGAAGGGGGCTAAGGAAATATGCAGGTTGCTCAACGAAAAACTATAAAAGAATATCCATTTCTTGTTTACCAATTATTTCCTGAAACACAGAAATCATAGAAGTATTTACAAGTAAAAAGGATTTACGAGAAATGAGTTATTTTTTATATGCAAAATTGGAAACATCTTTATTTGCTTTTAAATATTTTTTACAGTGTTTTTTTTTTTTTGGTATTATGTTTACCTAAGTAAGTTTAGAGAAGAGTAAAGATTATTTATCAAGTAGGATATATAAAAAATATATTTAAATAACTTAAATTACATTATATTACTTACCTCTTGTTATCCACACCCATAATTGTACGGCCTTGAGTAGCCGTTGAGGTTTTAAGTCCTGAATTTAAGGTAGAGTGCTCTTTAAAAGCACTAAAGTTTTTATAAATTTAAAATTATTTAAAGAATCTGCAAAGAAAATAAGAAAAATATAATTTAGGTTAAAAGAAAGCTATAGTAATTTTGTATAATTGAAATCAAAACGATTTTTAAACAAATGCCCAGGACATGGTCATCACATGTGTTCCGTTCTTCAGTTTTTACGACTTGACATAACCTATCAACAGTTAGTCCCGCATTATCTCAATGGGTCCTTGCTGAAGAAAAACAACATATGATCCTTAATACAGCAGAGAGTAGAGATCGCCACGCACAGCATGTGGTCTCAGGGAGTTTCCTAGTTTTTTTCTTTTTTTCGAAAACCCAAAACAAATTTGTTTACGTGAGTTTTTCTTGAAAAACAATACTCCTAGACGAGAACTTTTTGCTTTTAGCAACACAAACGTTAAGTAAATATTTTCCAATGGGTGCAAAGATATTCAAATTACGGGACCTGAGTTTTGGTAGGGGATACTTTTTGGTTGGGTCATCTAGGACAGGTAGACATGCGATGGGATGGTCATTTTTTCTTATTATAATCGAATTTCCACGAGTCTCGATTGATGCCGTTTGCCACAGCTGCCCGAGGCCCCAGCTCCTTTTTCTTTACACTCAAAGAAATACAGAATACATTATATATAATATTGTATTTTTCCAGGAAAACTGCATTTAGAAAACACAAACTGTTTTGCAAATTGTTTAGCATCATTGAATAATTAAAATTTGAATTTTTCTTAAATTTTTAGGATGTTTAGCTGACTATTAGTGAATCTCTTGTTATTTTCTTTTAGGAGTTTCTTGAAAACCTAAACTGGTCACCTTTTCTCAGTGCATGAGTGTCAGGTGCTTGGTGCATTCGGCGCATGCGCAACGTCAACCATTTCCAGTGGTTTATACAACGCTTAATTATATCGAGGAGTCGGATCCCGTCGCCCGTAGATCCCCTTAGATGCACCTGTTGTGGCTAGAGAGTTGATCGCTGGCCTTCTGTTCGAGATCGGATGCGGGCAGGTGAGTATTGGAGAGGGGCAGAGAGCGGCAGCTGGTTCGAGGCCTACCCCACACCTTAAAGGATTCCCGGCTTTGTGTCTCTGCAACGCGCTGCTGTAACTTCAATTGACTTCCCCCTCTCGCTAATTGTATCCTGTAGCGTTTCCTTGCCCCTACCCCTTACTTCCTTCATTTATTTTCCTTTTTTTATTCTATTTTCATTTCTTTTCAGTCGGCTGTGTGACATATGGGCCTGGCGTTATATTCGCCACGATTTATGGACCTCCCTTTGGTCTGCCATTCAGTTCGACACCTTTTCCTACCCCATAAACGAATGCTTTTTAGTTAACGACTTTCTTTCTCTTGCTTTCTTATTCTTATGCAAGGGAAATATCTTTTCTTTTTCTCTCTGTTTTCGCTTGCTTTTCTCTAGTTTTCCCATGCACAATATTTTGCTTTTTCCAACCATCATTTTCACACTAATTGCGGATATGCCTTCTAATTAATTGGGTTCTCTTTTCTCTACCGAAGTTGTTTTCTTTCAGTTTTCAACCCTCATGGCTATTCTAGTTACTTTTAAAAAGGTGAAAAAAGAATGTTTTCTACTAAAGAAGAGCTCAAAAGATCTGCAAAATATCTGATATCTTGTGTATCTTTTTGAAACTCTGATACATAATATATGTGCATGTAAATAGGGTTAATATAGATAGGGATCAACCCTCTAGATAGAAAACAGATCAGCATAGCCTTAAATATTCATAAATAATAAGAAAACAGAGCTCATTCTTTCCTAATAACTCCCAGATTCTTTATCTTAAAAATAAAGTAATCAATTAACAGGAGATTTAACAAACTAAATGCTTTTAAACAGACATAAACAATATTGGAAAGAAAGGAGATGTAACTACATTTTTTCTAGCTCTTGACAGGGGTAAGCGGCAAACAAATGACTTTATTTAGGGATAACATCAATGCTTCTTGTCTAAATACCACCGACTAGCATGGATAAAGGACTAACTAATTGCTTGGACTCTGCCCTGCGCCCACACGCAGGCTGTGCACTCGTGCAACCCAAAAGGAACCTGGGCGCAGCTTCCTCTAATGAAGATGAAGTGAAGAGCGCTGCGAGTTCCGAAGAATTCCGCGGCGACAGGTATACAAATATGAATAATCCCAGCAAATCGAGCGGATGGTAAGGAGGGTAGAAAGATATCTCAAGAGCCGGGCCAGGCTTCCCAGGGCTTCCTTTCAGCGCCTAATTATGAAACGATGCATGGCCAAATCTGTATACCTGGCCTGGGGTCCAAGGTCATTCAAACACAAGAGCGCGAACGGATTTAACTGGAAACTGGAGGATTTTCGGCAAATCCGAGGGCTCCTCCGCCGAATGTTGTATTTGTTTTGCGCGAAAGATTTCCCACAGGGAAATGGACCAGAAGGAAGCCGAGATACAAATACAGACTCCTCTGTCGAAATAAATGCAACTTGAGGCAATGCAAAGAAGAATGCGCAAAATGTGCAAAGGAGAGCGAAAAATAAAGAAATATGTATGTATCTGCGTATCCGTATCTGTATATAGGGAGGAAAACAGGTCTCAGAGTTATCCGGGGGCCCTCTTGAGACGCCTTCTGTCCTCCGTCCTCTGTCCGTCTGGGCCTGCGATTTTTGTACGTCCTTTTTTCGGGTCGGCCAAGTGTGTGCGAGTTACATTTTGGGCTGTGTGCACATGCGATACACGATGAGATACATTCCAGAGATACTCGAGATAAATGCACATTACGCCTAGGTATGGGTAACTGCTGCGTTGTCAATGCCAATGCCGGCTTGTCCCCCTGCCTTTTTGTTGTTGTGGTTTGGCTACAACTCTGCAATTAGTTGGAAGTCCAAGTGCCCAACGACTGGGACTCCAATTCCAACCAAAAGGCAAGGCTTGGATTTTTTTACTAAAAGTTATTAGTATAGCAAACATCGGGGAATCGAAAGATATAATGGTTTATGATTTTAAACCAAGGAAAAACTGGGTTTTAAAATAATGTTGCATACTCTAGGGAGTTAAAATGATCATAACTTCTAGAAACTTCTACATATATCGATGAAATAGTAAGAAAGTTGATCTTCACCATAAAAAATCGTTTAAAAATTCAGTTTTTTTAAGTCTTAATTCTCAAGATCTGGGTTTTCACAGTGATAACTCAAAGATAATGCATAGAAAATCCAAGATTCCATATAACTGTCTTGAATTCATAATGTACTCAGTTCAAGTTAAAAATATTGCATAGTATTTTTAGGATTTAAGATGTTTTACCTAAATATATAAAGTTTAATTCATTTTTAAAAGGTTTATCTGTTATATATCTAATTAAAAACTCTATAATTATTATTTCTTGGACCATTTTTAAAGCTTTAAATAAGACAACCCGACTACCTAAAGGACTTGTATATACCCTGCTTTCGTTTAAGTAAGAGGAACAGAAATCGAAAACAGGAAAGTCGATCTCTTTGAGGTCTTCTCCTCATCTGTATCTGTGTATCTGAGCATCCCAGTATCTATGTGTAAATGTATCTGCGTATCTGTGCGTCTGGCATCCGAAGAGCGCCGTCTGGGCAACGGCGTGTGAAAGTAAAGCAAGGAAAGGGACTGCGAGGAGAGCGAATCAAAGTTCTTGAATGGAGCAGCAGCAGCGGCGGCGGCGGTGGTGGTGGCGGCGTTCCAGTTCCAGGAATCGACGGCCTTGAAGTAGCCGTTAGGACACCGAGGCGCGCTCAATTGACTATTTAGTTTATATTTAGCAGCGTCTAAAAGGATGCCCACTGGCGGCTCAAGTGGCCTGCGTCCTGTCCTGCGCACCCCCCTTCCATTCACCCCCAACTCTCCTGGCCGGACTAGACGACTATCCTTTGTTTGCCTGGGAATAACTGGAAACTGTTTATCATTGTTGTTTCTGCCCCGTCGTCGTAGTCGTCGCAGGGCTTCTTTTGATTTCGACTCTGGAGCGGATCTCCTTCTGCTGGAAGATCTCCTCGGAGAGCGACAAAAATGCGGCATAAATTTCGATAAACGTATAGACAATAAATAAAATGAATATATGCTCCCATTTAGGTACGAGGAGGCACTCAGTAGTCACAACTCATCCTTGGATAGCTTGTAATATCTGCCAAAGGCATTCCGCACTTGTAATTGAGAAATATTTTTGGTATTTTACCAGGAATTCGGGTTAATATGGGCAGGTGATATGTGTGACTACAAAGGATGAGATGAGGAGGATCTTGTGTATGATGAGAAAATATTACAAATGACTCTTTGCTTCCCATATCATCAACAAAATCCTTTTGAAGGCCTGCCGCTGGCCAAGGTGGGAACAAGCACTTGATTGGGACAAGTGTTGGTCAAGCCCCTACAAAAAAAAGTAGGAAAAGGTGTTGGCCAGGATTTAAATAGTTTTTGTATACCAAAAATGTTTACTTGGGGAAAACAAATGAACTTAGGGAAGGGAAGGGAGGGTGAATAAAATACATAAAAATTCAAAAAGTACAAACAAAAGAAAAATAAAGAGAAAATGAGGAAACTGTTGTATTTTTGTTGTATTGCAAAATCTTAATATTCCAATTTTGTGAACATGTCAAAGATTTCAATGTTTAAAAGTTGTTTGTGGTATAACTTAATATACAGATAAATTTAATCAAAATCTAGCAGATATTTTTCGATATTTAGAAAGTTTGAAATGGAATCTATGATATAAAAAACGATATTCTTAATATATCATATGGGATTTTCTCTTGGTATACATACATCATTAAAAACCAGCTTTGGTTAAAATAAGTTTACCAACTTCAACTCCTGAATATTAATAAAATAACTATTTTATATAATAATTACTTTATTTAGTATTTATCAAAGTCTCTTCTATATCTTCCACTGGCAAGATCTTTTTAACGCCTAGCCAAAAGCCAAATTTCGGCCGATCCTGACATAATCCAACACGAAACACAAAACAATTAAATATACAAAAACCAACCCCATCAACAATTTGCCACCCACCCCCTCACTCCGCCCCGCCACTCATTCAACAAGTTTTTTAGCGGCGCAAAAAGCAAAGACGCAAAAAAGCTTGCCAAAAAGAATGCGAAAAAGCGCGCAAAAAAAGACACAAAAACGAGTAGAAAGTAGAAGCCGCAAAAAAAAGACAACAACTAAAGAAATTGTAGCAGGTAAATGGAAGAAGTGGAAGAGGAGCTGACAACAGGCGGAGGCAGAAAGGGAGTGGGCGAAGGAGAAGCATAGAGAAGCAAAGCACAGAGAAATATCAATGAACTCCATTCTTGACTCTGCCCCGCTTTGGCCCTCGCGCCATCTCGCTTCCACCTCGTATGTACATAGAGTTACTACCAACGTTTTTGCGCCACTTTTGACATAATTCTGTTTCTCTGCCCGCTTTGCTCGTTGCTTCTTTGCCGTCTTCTCGTCTTCGTCAAGTTTTCAAAAGGTTCCAAGTTTTGCGTTGAACTTTTCCCGCCGTCGCAGCTACAGCGCTGTCGCAGTCAACAGTGGCAGCGCTGCCCCAAAGGTTTTTGTTTGTTGTTGCTGCAGCTCGCACACACACACACTTACATTCAAGCTGGAGAATGGAGAAAGACGTAGGGGAAAACGGCAGACTCGCTGCTGTTCTGATTGGAATAGAACGGAAGAGCGCGCTTCACGGTGTGTGTGCGTGTGTGAACGCCAAAGAGAAAGACAGAGGGGAGAACGCGCGCTCTTAGTGGGAGAGCGGCTCCCAGTGTGTGTGTCATTGGAGGAGCGTATATAAAATGAAATGAGCATGGGGGAAAGAATGGAGAAGCACAAAGTGGCGCGAATTAGGCGTTTGGGCTGGCGCAGTTTTGTTTTACCGCCCAAAATCTATGCGAATGGCGGGAAAGTGCAATTCGGGCGGGAGAAAGATTAGAAAGTTGTCCCCCGTCCCCGGGCGCTGCGGCCGCGGAGAGCCTCAAACTTTAGCCACAACCACAGTATTTCGGCCATTGGGCTGCATCTCCAGTAGACGAGAAACCAGTTCACTGAACTCGATATACCCACTTGGACTCGTAATGGCCTTCTTATTAGGATCTTCTCAGCGCTTTTCGTAATGGCCATCTGATTGGGATATCACCAGAACGAATCCCAACTGCACATCCGGGGACTTCCAATCAGAATTCAACGGTTAAATTCTCTAGCGTGTCAATTTTTTTATGAGCCTCCTCTTCGCCGGAATGTGTTGTATTTGTAGCAAAAAATGCAAAGACACGACGACAACCGCACGCAGCCTTCTCTCCCACTTTCCCCCTCGTACGTACCGCCCACTCACACACTCGCCCCGCTCTGCACACACACGAACACTTGTCACACACTCGCGTCATAGGTTCTTTTTTTTCACTTTTTCCACACTTATTCACCGTAGAATTGGGCGGAATTGTGCAATTCTTTTACCTTTGAACTGATAATCGGTGTTGGGAAAAAGCGTTAGTTGGTTTTCCAACGGATTCCAGATTAATTTAACAGATTTTTCGCCGTCGTCGTCGTCGTCACACGCCGGCCACGAAAACTTCACGAGCGACGGCAGCAGAGTGATCCCCCAAATTGGTGGAACTGCCGCCTGTCGCTAGCGCTGCTGCTGCTTGCTCTACGCTCTGCCGGCTGCGACGTCGACTGCGGCGAGTGTGCAAGAGGAACGCGCCAAAACAAGCTGATCAGAAGCGCCAAAAACTGCAACAACCACACGGCGGCCGTGTGTTGTAGTTGTTGGTAGCTCAACTGACATTTCCAGAGGGAGAGCGTGGCAGAGAGGCGGAGAGACAGAGAGCGGGCGATTCTCCCGCGCGAAGTAGCCGCACAAAGCGAAGGAATGCGTAGGTTAGAGCGAGAGGGAGTCATCTCCGCTGGTGGCAGGCTTCGCATTTTATTGAATGGAGTCTGCAATTGGAGCCTGCCATAAAAAAAAAAATGGGGACGCCAGCCACCAGACTCCAATTGGATGGGGGTAAACGGTTAAACAGCTGACAGCGCTGCCAGCACGGTGGAAAGAGAAGCACCAAAGATTTAAGTTTACAAATAAAAAATAAATTATTTAAAGACAATTTTCATAAAAAACTACTCAGCATAGCTAGAAAATAAGATTTAGGCAGAAACTTTAAAATGCAAATATTAAAATCAACCAAAAACAGTTTAATCTACAACTTAATTCGAAATAATCCTTACCAAAATTACGGCGGGGAATCAAGCAAATATCCCTTAAAACTTTAGCCTCTTAAAACTCTTCCAATAATTGGTACTTAATTAATTAAAAGATCTCGTCATAATATAACCTGCAAGAACACATGATCGCCGCTCTCAATGCTACCCAGGTGGCAACTCTGCCCAACACCCAAACAAACCGCTGCCACTTTGTTGTTGTCATCGATTACGATTTCATCGTTTTTGGCACCAACTTTGAACGCCTGCCAGGCGGCTAAAATGACTGAAGCCCCAACCGAATCTATATGCAATGGAAAGCGGAAAACCCACAGAATCAGATTCTGCAATAAAACCGAAAATCAGGACAGAAACGGAGAAATTAGGAACATTCTAAGTTGGCGATTTCCCGCGCGCGGGAATGCCGCGCTGCTGACAGAGCAATGACAGCTGAGGCCAAGTTGCGCGCGCAGAGCCGAGGTGCGAGAGCAGTGGGAGAGAGCGAATGAGCGAGATTAAGAGAGCGAACGGCGGCAGAGGAAAAAATAAAAACGTGAGGCAGCAGCGACGTCGACGTTTTTTCACTGGTAGAATGTGGAATAAAGGGCAAGAAAAAATGTTAAAACCAACGGAATCCGTTGGGGAATCCGGCGGCCTGCACCTGCTCCCGTACCCGCCCCACGACTGGCTGCCAGGTGGCGATCACTCACCTGTTCCTGGGCTCCACTCCACGGAACAGTTCGGCATACAGGCAAACACACGCGGCTCGGATCTCAGACTGGGGATGATGATGAAAAAAATTGCACACACCGCCGCGCCGCGCACATACACCAGCACACACAGCCACGTCCGTCCGCAGTTTCAGTTTTCGGCAGCTTAACCTCCGGCAAGTCAAGGCCAGATCGCAGGGAGTTCTTTATGTCTGTCTGCGGATCAATCTGACTGCGGTCCGGAGTGGTTTCAGGCCGTTTTTCAGCGACTCTAACGAAACACACTATTGGCGACGTGCGACATGCGACGAGAGAGCGAGATCGATTGATCGTGTCCCAACACTCTTTTTTCTCAAACACACAAACTATTTACAGCTATAGCTATACCTTTGCGAGCGGCGATTCGGAGAAAGACTCGACTCCATGCAGTGTTGCCACTTTAGCTTATTTCGAGCTATATCTGGCATCTTTAAAAATGGAAGTGATTATAGCTTTAAAATAAGATTATTTTTATTAGCATCTGGCATATTATATTACATATTACACTTCTGTATTAATTGCCATAATTAAAGTATAAACGGTATCGAATCTGCTATCGATTGAAATTTAAATTCAAATTTAAAAATCGCCGTCTACCACAGGGAAACTGATCTTGTTATATTTATCAAGCACAAACAAATTTTATCGGGTGCAAATTTCGATTTTAGTGAACCAGGAGTTTTCACACAAAGCTTCTGAACAAAACTAAGCTAAGATCAACTAAATATGAAAAGAAAAATATGGAAAAACAAGCTATAAGAGAGTTTTTTTTTTAATAAAATGAAGCTAAAATAACGCTATATTTGTTCAAAAAGCAGAACTATTTGAAAATATACGCCTATTGTGAACGGTCTGGCAACGCCTGTGTCTCTAGCACAGTGTTCATAATCGCGCAGGGCTGCCACCTGATAGGTGGGACTTTTATGATAATGCGCGCAGTTTAAATTGGGAAGGGGTTACACATAGTAATAAATTATTGTTATTAAATTCTATTATTACATTTTTGATCTGCACTGCACAAACTTGTATTTCTTTGATTCTGATAACATTTTTTTTTCTCTTATTTGCAGTAAAAACAAGCGCGTAAAGCTTGAATTTTATATTTGTAATTTCGTAATTTTTGATTTTTTCAATAGGTTTACACAAGATTCAATCGCACTAAGCCACAGTATGTATATATTTAAATAATGCTTTTTAAATATATATTTTGTTAATTTTTGTTTTAAAATTTTGATTGCACTTCGGAACTAAACAATATTTTAAACGCTTGTATATTATTGCAATTTTAACGAATTAATTCATCTTTAAACTACAAGCATATCCATTGCATATTTTATTGGTTTGTTTTTCAGTTACTCACTTCAAATAATTACTATTCATTACTTTTTGTAATTTTCATTATAATTATCGCATATATGGTTATTTATTTACTATTTTGTATTATTCCTCGTAATGTAGAGGGATTTCTGTATAAATTTCCATGCACATTTTGCTGTTTAAAATCTATTAAAAGATCTTCTTGCATACGAATTTATCACTTTTCCATTTAGTATTATTTTTATATTACTTACACCACACCTTTATTAGAAATAACCATTTTGTGAGACATTCGGCAGCACCGTTGGTGCCTTGTTAAGCTCGAAAATACAAATAAAAGAAAGTGACCGATAATTAACAATTCAACCGAATTGGGAACACACGGAAAATGCTGGGGCAGCTTTTCGGCACAGTAAAAGCCAACAAAAAAGAATATCCGCCAAACGCAGCAGAAAAACCTCTTTCACAGCAACGGCGCGGTAATGACAAATCTCCAATCCACACACTATCCATCCCTTGACGTTCGTCTTTTTCTGTGTTTTCGTTTCCATATTTATTGCGATTTTTGTTTTGATATCATTAATTTACGTGTTTCAAACTTAAGAAAAATCACTAAGCCAGCTGTATAACGATTTGCAGCCTATAAGGGCGACTGCTTGAATCCACGGGCCGCGTAATCGGAGGGCTCCGAACGATCGGAGACCTTGGGATAACCCTCATCACCGGGTACGCACGCCTTGCGAGAGGAAATGACACGCCAGCCGCCCTTGCGGGTCCAATCCTAAGAGAAGGAAAATATAATTACATTAGTGATCATTTCGATAAATAAAATGAAGTAAATAATGCAGAGATACTATCATAATAAGTAGATAGATAGTAAAGCATCCGAAAGAAAATAGGAAAAAGCTTCTAATTCTTTGTTTATATTAAAGGTAACTTCAAGATTTATGGATGTTTAAAATCCTAGACTCGATCTTAAGGTTGTCAGGCTTCTGTAATACTAATAATACTACTAATTGCCAAGCTCAGAGTCTGACAACGAAAACTATCCTTGAAGCAGTGTTGTCCTGGCAACACAGTAAAGAGAGAACAGAGGCTGGGCAGACAAAAACATAATAAAACAACTTATCTGTGATCTTAACAACAACAAAGACACGTTCTAAGCTTAAATTCGCCTCTTGAAGTACCTTCCAAGCCTAAAAAAGAAGCATTTACTCACATTCTGATTGTACTTGAAGTAGTAGGCGCCGGCGTAGATTCCGGTGAGAGCCAGGAGCGCCTTTCCGGTCCAGAAACGCACCGTGTACGCACGCTGGAAGCCCTGAAATCAATCAAACGACAACAGTTTATCCTCTGTATTGCAGATCCTCTTCAAAACGAGCAATTCAGCTCGTTTTTGGCTTGATTACATAAGCGGGCTCGGCGGGTAAACTCACCAGGACAGGCGTCAATATGTTGCAGACCTTGTCCAGTGGGGCGCGGTAGAAACGCTTGATGGGGTTGTTAAGCTCCAGCTCCAAAGCAGGCACCTTGCGCGGTCCGTGGTGCAGCTCCTGGTCCTTCAGCCACTTCTTGCGCCAGGCGCGTTCCTCGTTGGACATGCCGATCAGGCGCTCCCGCTCGCGCACCATGCGGCCCGCAATGGCCATCGGCTTCACGCCGCCCGTATCTGAGGCACCACCAGCCACCATTTTAAGTTTTTTGTTTCTGGGACTCTGTGGAAATTGTTGTTAAAAACGGCAACAAATTGTATAATTTTACCAGGCACCGTGCAATGGAAAAACCAGAACAGCTGTTCGGCAGTGTGACCGTGTGTGGCTTGGATGAAATGCCTACTTTTTAGCTATTTTTAATTTTAAATTAATTTAGAGCAGTGGAAATAACATTAAATGCTTTAATAACTGTAATTATAATTATCTTTCTTTCTTCTTCAAAAAACTTTTATTTTTGCTAATTTTAAACTTTATTTGAAAATATATTTTCAGGGCACTGGCCATCGTTTTTTAATTTAAAATTGAGCAACACCATGTTTTTAAAGTTTTTTAATGCATCATTTCTTAAATTTTAAGTTCATATTAAAAGTCTCAGAATAGATAGAAAACTTATAAATATTATTTTTCATAATATTTGATAATCAAATAGCAAAAAAGCTAGATAACCAGTTAAATTGGAAATCGATAACTTTTGCAGAACATATCGCATTATCGACTATCGGTGGTTCACATGTTTTGCGGCGTGCGTTGTTGAAATCGTTTATTAAAAATAAAGAATACGCGCATAGTAAGGCATGGACATAGACGAGCTCTTTGACTGCTTTGACGAGGTGGCGCCGGAGAGCCTTAAGGCTCCTCCCCCGGCGTTCACCAAGGAGGTGAAGCCACAGCCGGAGAGTGGCGACAGCAAAGTCGCGAAGAAGGCGAGCAAACGCCAAGTGAAGGAAAAACATGAGGCGAAAGACGCGGAAGCAGACGGCAAAGAGGGGAGCGAGGAGGAGGAGCCTACAAAGCGCCTGAAAAAGGATGGCAAAGCCAGCGACGAGGAAATGGAGCAGGAGTCAAAGGCAGAGGAAGATGAGGATGATGATGATGCAGCAGAGCCCAAGCTCGATTTGGAGGACTCTGCTAACCTGGAGGCCTTGCGCACTCGCATTGTGACCCACTTGCTGGAGTCACCGGAATCTTGCACCCACGAGGTGGCCGTCCATCCCGACCAGGAGTACATACCCCTGCAGCCGTTTAGCGGTGTGCCGGCCAAGGAATATCCCTTTGTGCTCGATCCCTTCCAGCGTCAGGCGATCCTGTGCATCGACAACAGCCAGAGCGTCCTGGTCTCTGCCCACACGTCGGCGGGCAAGACCGTAGTGGCCGAGTATGCCATCGCCAAGTCGCTGGCCGCCAAGCAGCGCGTAATCTACACTACGCCTATCAAGGCTCTGTCCAACCAGAAGTTCCGCGAGTTCACCGACGAGTTCAAGGACGTCGGCCTGGTGACGGGAGACGTGACCATCAATCCTTCAGCTTCTTGCCTGATCATGACCACTGAGATTCTGCGGAACATGCTTTATCGCGGCAGCGAAATCATGCGCGAAGTGGGCTGGGTGGTCTTCGATGAGATCCATTACATGCGCGACAAGGAGCGCGGTGTCGTCTGGGAGGAGACGCTCATCCTGCTGCCGGACAATGTGCGCTATGTCTTCCTCTCGGCCACCATTCCGAACGCCCGCCAGTTTGCCGAGTGGGTCTGCCACTTGCACAAGCAACCGTGTCATGTCGTCTACACGGATTATCGACCGACACCGCTCCAGCACTACATGTTCCCAGCCGGTGGCGATGGCATTCACCTCATAGTCGACGAGAAGGGACAGTTCAAGGAGGACAACTTTACCACAGCAATGGCGGTGCTGACCACTGCGGGTGAGTAGGGAAATTGTAGCTTATCTGATTTCCATTACTTAAATTCCCTCCTCCCCTAGGTGAGGCTGCCAAGGGCGATCAGAAGGGACGCAAGGGCGGCATGAAGGGCGCAAATGCGGGACAGACAAACATCTTCAAGATCGTCAAGATGATTATGGAGCGCAACTTTGCTCCGGTCATCATTTTCTCGTTCAGCAAAAAGGATTGCGAGGTCTATGCCATGCAGATGGCCAAGCTGGACTTCAATTCGCAGGATGAGAAGAAGCTGGTGGACGAGGTGTTCAGTAATGCCATGGACGTGCTCAGCGAGGAGGATCGCCACCTTCCGCAGGTGGAGAATGTGCTGCCTTTGCTCCGTCGAGGTGTTGGCATCCATCATGGCGGTCTGCTGCCCATCCTCAAGGAGACCATTGAAATTCTGTTCGGCGAGGGTCTCATAAAAGCTTTGTTTGCCACCGAAACCTTCGCCATGGGCCTCAACATGCCGGCCAGAACGGTGCTGTTCACAGCTCCCCGAAAGTTCGATGGCAAGGACTTCCGATGGATCAGTTCCGGCGAGTATATCCAGATGGCGGGTCGTGCCGGTCGTCGTGGCTTAGATGACAAGGGAATTGTGATTCTGATGATTGACGAAAAAGTATCGCCGGCCGTGGGACGTGACATTGTGCAGGGCAAGGCCGATCCCATCAACTCGGCCTTTCACCTCACATACAACATGGTGTTGAACCTGCTGCGCGTTGAGGAGATCAATCCGGAATATATGCTGGAGCGGAGTTTCTACCAGTTTCAAAACCAGGCCGCCCTGCCGGGACTGCACGACCGGGTGGAGCAGAAAACGCTCGAGCTGAACAAGATGAACATCAAGGACGAGCACAATATTGCCTCCTATCACCACATTCGCTCCGAGCTGGATCTTCGCGGCAAACAGTTCCGACAGTGGCTGACAAAGCCACAGTACTTGCTGCCATTCTTGCAGCCCGGTCGACTGGTCAAGGTGGCTGCCGGCTCACAGGAATACGATTGGGGCATCATTCTGAACTTCAAAAAGCAGGACCAAAGCCGGAAGAACCCCTTGAAGAGCGATCCCAGCGTCACCATCGACGTGCTGCTGCATGTGAGCGAAGCGGCCGCCAAGTCTGGCGACACAGAGCCGTGTCGGCCCAACGAACGTGGCTGCATGGAGGTGGTTCCAGTGGCCAATACACTGATCACTCAAATCAGCTCGATCCGCGTGTACTTCCCTAATGATCTGCGCAGTGCAGACAATCGGAGGGCTGTGCTTAAGACCATCCAGGAGGCCAAGAAGCGGTTTCCCTTGGGCCCACCAGTCCTCAATCCCATTGATGACATGAACATCAAGGATCGCGAGTTTCGGGAGATAGTGGATGGCATCGCCCAGTTCGAGAAGCGGTTAGAAGAGCATCCACTGCACCAGTCGCCGGAGCTGGAGCGCATTCATCGACGCTACCAGGACAAGGTTAAGCTGCAGACAGAGCTGGCCGACCTGAAGGCTGAACTGAAGGCCGCCAGGAGCTTGTTGCAAATGGAGGAGCTGAAGCACCGCAAGCGCGTGCTCCGCCGAATGGGTTACTGCAAACCGGGCGATGTCATCGAGTTTAAGGGCCGCGTGGCCTGCGAACTGAGCTCTGCGGACGAACTCCTCATGACTGAGATGATTTTCAACGGAGTGTTTAACGAACTCACTGCCCCGCAGGCGGTGGCTCTGCTTTCCTGCTTTGTCTGTGACGAGAAGTCCACCGAGTCGCCGAAGAGCGCCACTGAGTTATCGGGACCACTGCGCTCTATGCAGGACCTGGCCCGACGCATTGCCAAGGTGTCCACAGAGTGTAAGCTTGATTTGGATGCCGACACATATGTGGACAAGTTTAAGCCTTTCTTGATGGACGTTGTGCTGGCGTGGTGCAAGGGCTCCAGTTTCCTGTCCGTCTGCAAGATGACCGACATCTTTGAGGGTTCCATCATCCGCTGCATGCGCCGGTTGGAGGAGTTGCTGCGGCAGATGTGCCAGGCCTCCAAGACCATCGGCAACACGGACCTGGAAAATAAGTTTTCGGAGGGAATCCGTCTGCTCAAGCGCGACATAGTATTCGCAGCTTCGTTGTATCTGTAAGACTTTAGAGAATGTTTGTTTAAATGGACTTTTTCCCTTTAATCTGTCGGAATTATTATGAAGGAAGAGACCGGCAAACCCTCTAAATACATTTATAAGCAAAAAAAAATGTTGGACTAACTTTAGTGTAAGTGGCAGTTCCACTAGGGATTGTTGAAAAAGTGGAAATACTTTGTATATTTTCTATGTTTATATGACAACTGAAAAATCATAATAAATAAGATTCCTCTGGATTCGTTTCAATCTAATTTGTGTGCATTCCTTTTAAAACACATTTATTGTGTCAGATAGTTTTTATTGGAAAATTTTATCTGTATTTAAAAAAACGCATGAAAAATGTGTTAATAAAAAATAGTATGTTTATTGAGAGGAAAAGAAAAATAGATATCGACAAAAATATCACGCTGTATACGTCAAAAAGACCCTAAACTGTTAGTATCGAATTTTAAATATAAAAACTATTTAATTGAATGTTAAAATGTTGATATCGATTTTAACCGATAAATATTAAATAGCAAGCAGTCAATTTATCGACATTTGCGTAAAATATCGCTACGGAATAGATAAATCGGCATTGTCTGAGATCCCAGGCAAGAAATCATAAAATCGAGAAAAGAACCACTTTTAAAAGACATCACAAGACAGCTTTACAAGTACATTTAAAATATTATCTTTTATTTCGGGACAAAACACATAAAACTTAACTATAATACATATATCTAAACATATAAAATGTTAATACAATATGTTTTCGATCATGCAAAAATATGAGATATGTACAAAAACTAACTTTTACACGATGTGGATGAAAACATAAAGTTATTGGACGGTTCACACTGAATTTGTATGGTCATTGTTGGCTTATATGCGACACATAAAACATATACAAATTTTAAAAATAAAATTAAATATAAATATATATGAAAGGCACACGCGGATGGTGGCACCATTCGTTTATAACTAGGTTTGATCCATCAGAGACGATTACAATAATGAAGGCACTTTAGGTATTGCTCTTGATGATGTGTGGGAGTGGTTAAATTCTAATGGCTTACATGATAAACTATGAGTTATGGTGATATGATAAGTTAAATAAAGTATGCTTTAAATAGATTAAATATAAATATATTTTATTTTTGTCATTTGTAGTTTAGTTCAATATTTTGTTCTCTTTATATTCGATACAACAGAGAGCCGGGAATCGCTTCTGATAAAAATTGTGATTTGTATTTTCTGTATCGTCAAAATATTATTATTTTAGTTACATAAGATTAAACTATATATATCTGCAGTGAAATATAATTTTTGCCTAGCTAATCTCTTTGAAATGACCTCTTTTATATGAACAATTATATACTTATCTAAACCTTTCTAATATACATATATTTATGTAAAACTTATGTTATATGTACACTTAAAGGCCAATTTCTAAGGCTACGGAATGTCATTGATATGGATTTGTATTCGTTGGGTTTTCGAACTTAAAAACAATCTTAAAATGAACTTGAGAAACTTATGAAAATTAGTTACAACTCAAAACTGAGATCTTAAAGATCTGTTCAAGAAAACATCCTAAAAAGTAAACTAAAAATATAATTTAAGCAAGATATTAGTTAAATTGGATTCCCAGAAAGATCTGTAAAATAAATTAAATAACTAAATAAGATCTTTGATTTGATTGATCAACAAATTAAAATAAGAAATTGGAACCCACCAGCTCTTTTTTACTTCCTGGTTCCTGGCTGTGTACGATTGGACGATTCGGCTTCCTCTCTAAGCGCATCCCGCGCTTAGAGAGCGGTTACTTAGACGGATGTCTGTGGCACTCCCTCGACCAGCTGAGTGCGTCTGGGCTGCGCCGCTGGCTGTGAGCTCAACGTAGCCGTTGTGGTGTGAGTTGTGCTCCGAGCGGAGGGCACAGGCGTAGTGCTTCGACTGCTGCCGGAGACACTGGCCGCAACTGGCACCCTCTTTGCTGGCTCCGCCTGCAGCTGGGGCACCGGTGTGCTAGAAAGCGGCTGCAGCAGACGCTTCTCCTCCACAGGACCCGCCGCCTTGGCCGCTGATCCGTTGCCATTTCCATTTGGCTGGGAACGCGGTGTTGCTGCCCGCTCATTGGACTTGACCAGGCTGCCATTGGTCTCCTTCAGTGAGATGCCCGACTTGAGGGAAGCCTGGCTGCTGGACTTTTGGGTCATGGCCAGTGAGCTGGGCGAGCGCAGTGAGGTGGTGTCTGTGTGCGCTTTGCTGGCCAGTGTCTTGGAGGATGGCGAGTCGCGGTACTCGTAGATGTTGTCCCTGGAGCGCAGGGCATGATGGTTGGTCACCATGTGGGCATTGTCCACGCCCCGAGCTTCTGGCTCTGGTTCAATGCCCTCACCGTTTATGAAGACGTCCTCGTCGTAGAAGCGATCGGATTGTCTATGGAAATATAATTTATGAATTAAAATATATAAATTTAAATTAAGGCTAAATTTATTTAGGTTAACCTTAAGTGATAATGCTTTTCCTCTCCATATTTTCTCTACTCACCTCTTGGCATTGCGCCACATGATACAACAGATGACCACCAGCACGATGAGAAAGAAGCAGGTTACCGACATGCTCCAAAAGGCAATCTGCAGTGGCTCCTTGGGCTCCCACCAGTACTCCGTGGTGGGTGGATATGTGGGCACCAGGACCCCAATAACCGTGGGCAGATACTGGGTCCAAAAGGCGCACTCAGTCTGCCGGTAGTTGAGCAGGATGGAGGAGTTGAAAGTGGTGTTGATGTTTAGGTAACGAATCTCGCCCTGATAGGCTCGCTGGAAGTGCATGCCCAGCACCTGTTGGGGCGTCGGATTGCTAGAAAAAGGTATTTTCCAAGTAAGTAAATAATATCAAATTAATTCTCACCAGGACTCACCCGTATCTGGCAAAGTTCGAGTAGGTCTGCATGAAGAAGTGACTCATGTTTCGATCGTTGTCCGTCCACATGTTGCGCTGCAGGTGCTCCTTTTTGGGGAAGAACTCGGTGTCCAGGAAAGGGGCTCCAGTAAGGAAGTATCGTTCGATGTCGTGCGGATACTTGCGCCATTGAGGCAAGTTTAGGGCCTCCACGGTGGTGTTCAGCACGTACATGTACACCGGCACCTTCTGCTCGAGCATCAGCTTGACCATTTGGTCCACAGGTGCTCGGTAGTACAAATCACTCAGCATGTTGACGTACTGATCCCTTATTATAGTGTTGTTGTTGGGATCCGGCCAAAATGTGTACATGTACTTGATGGCCTCGTACACCCCGTTGGGGTTCAGCGTGTAGTTGTAGCGGAAGACGTGCTCACGTATCTTCTGGTCGAAGAAACGTCCATCCAGTTCATAATACGGGCTCAGCGACTCGTTTTGGGCCACAAAGAAGGCCGCCTCCTGGGTCGTAACTCCAGTCATGTACTGGATGTTCCGATTGAACTTGCCAGCCCGGATGAGGGTCTCTGGCGTTTGGGTGAGGAAGCGCCAGTCCCGCTCCCGCCAGCCTTCGTACCAGTCGTCGCCGGGCAGCGTGAAATTGTGGTCCAGCACCGGACCCCATGGAAAACTGCCCACTTGGGGGGCGAACTCGGCATTACCCAGCTCGTAAAAGCTGCGGCCAGTTCGCAGGCAGTTCACCAGCTTCCACGACGACTCAATGGAGCAGCCAAGCAGCTGACCAAGCACTCGACTTGTATTCATTGCCCTGTATTTGTCCTGAATTAGGGCCCAGTCTGCAAGTGCTGATCCCGATTGGGCAATCACCCGTTTTACAATATTTCGCGTCCTTGGCGCCACCATCAGCAGACCGGCGGAGGCTCCACCTGCGCCTGGGCCAAAGAGCGTAATCGAATCCCGATCGCCGTTAAAGAATTCGATGTTGTCGTGGACCCAACGCAGGGCCATTGCCTGGTCAAGAATTCCGTAGTTTCCAGGAGAGTTCTCATCGCCAGTGGAGAGGAATCCCAGGGCACCCAGGCGGTAGTTCAATGTGACCACGACAACATCGTAGAAGGAGGCCAGCACATGACCCTGAAAGAGGTTTGAAGCTCCGCGGATAAACTCGCCGCCATGAATGTACACCATCACTGGGTATTTTTGGGCCACGCCAGCTCCAGTCTTCAAAATCAAAATAAAGATAATAAGGATGAGGATATTTCACTCTTAGATTTTATTACAAACTCCGACTTACCTTGGGTGAATACACATTCAAGTACAAACAATCCTCGTCCATGTCCATCACGCCCTTGGTGGCTCCCGTATATCTCACGGGCTGAGGACAGGCAGGTCCGAAATCCACTGCCTGCAGTAGCTGCCAACCACGATGGATGCGAGGCGGCTTGAAGCGACCCTCGAAGGTGGGCGGCAGGGCGTAGGGTATGCCCAAGAAGGCGGAGCACTCTCCCATCACACGGTCCACCGTGGAGTGATAGGGACGATAGAAGGACTTGGGATCGGGATTGTCGTACATGTACACCTTGAAGCCCTGCACCTGACCATAGTTGGTGGTCACAAACACGTCCCGTTCCAGGGTCAACGAGTCACGACGCTGCTTGCCCTGCAGATCCTCACGCCAACCGGCCAAAACTCCCGGGAACTGGGTTCGTGCATTGGGATCGTTCTGCGGAAAAGGGGAAAGTGGAGACAAGACCATTATTAGCACCATTCCATAGATGAAAAAGAGGGGACATTGGGAAGCCGATCAGCGAATGGGAAACATCTGTAATTGATTAAGTCGCCTTTGGCTTCACTCGCAATGGCATGAAAACTCAATTAAGATTATTGCTTTGATATTGGAGCGATCTGATGATCGGGGGCGAACTCTTCATCCCTCAATGACTGGTCATTGTTCGTTTAAAGATCGCCCCGGTTCGTAGACCGATTTTTGTGTCAAAGAATTTAATTAATTAAACACAAGTTGGGGCTTAGGTGAATAGATCATTTAAGTGCTTACAAATGTTAAATTAATTATTTATAACACTTCTACTTTTCTTACCGGATCAAATCGAAAACGATCCTCGTTTGGCATCCCCTGTGGATATTGTCCAGGGGGATTTCTTCCCGGATAGTTGGCCCCAAAGCCATTGGGCTGATAATGACCATATCGGCGATCGTTGAACGTGTAAGTTCTGAAAGGAAGTGACTTGAGTAATCAAAATTGATAAGACATGATGTTTACCTTGACTCACCTGTAGTCTGGATCGCCTGGATTGGGCCAATGGTAGTCCACGCCGGGACGTGAATAAAATCTGGGATCCCTAGTCTGAGCCTCGGCAAATTGTCCGAGACACAAGCAGATTAAAAGGGGAATAGCCAAAAGCCAACTTAACTTGTCCCGATATTTTAATATGTGCATCATGGCTGTCTGAAATAAATTATTAAATAAATGTTGGATGAAAAAAATAGACTAGAAAAATATATTTAAAATATATGTAAGTATATTGACTCTTCAATATAATAAATCAATCAAAAATTTTGCTGACTCAATCAGCTTAATAATTCCTACATGGTTCAAAATTTCAATGAATCATCGAAACAGCTTTATAGTTCCGAAATTCCGTGTATTATAAGACAGCTAAAGTTTCGGAAATGTTTCAGATCTCCGCTTCGGTTCCCCCAAGCAAACAAATCTTCAACTCCATAAATGTATAAACAAACAGAATAAAAACAAATCTCGGCTCCGAGTACGAGTAAGAGTGACCAAACTGGTTTTTCATTACGTTGTTTCGCTGAATTTTCTTGACTCTCCGGCATTAGAAAAAGCCGAGAGACCGACTCAAAAACCCGTTTGAATGTGGGCTCGAAAAATGCGCTAAAAATAAGTTACAGCACAAAGTGCGACTCCAATTTGGTGGCAATGCGATCGGGAGTTGCTCGAATGGAGCGATTACGTGTGTGTGCATTGTCTGAGGCGCTGGTCTGGGCGTCAATGGGTTAATTGCAGCAATGAAGGCGAAAGGTCATCGGTGTAAATTGGACCAAACGCGAAGGGAAAACTAGGGTAGCAAAAAAAGGGGGTTTGTTGAAGATTCAACAAGTTCAAATGTTTCTGGTTAATGTTGGATTAATGATTTTAATCAAATTTTTCAGATGTCAATGTTATGAATGGTATGCGTTCATGTGGGTCGCGTTGTTGTTTTTATTTTTATACATTATATACATATTTATTAAAAGTTTACTTATGTGGTGATGTATTAAAGAACGTCCAGCGTAACTCGCCATTATTCCACATCATTTCAAGACTCTTTACATCTTTGGATTATTAAATTTAAAAATCAAAATTTTAAAAATAATTTATATTTAAATAATAATAAATAAAAACATTATTTCAGACCGTCCCAGCTTGAAACCACTGTTGAAAGTCTAATAACCACATGAGATCATTGATAAGCAGGCGAAAAAAAACAAAATGTGGCAACTTGGTTGTCTAAAAACTCTCATGAGTCGAGTTTAAATGGATGGATGGATGGATAAGATTGTATTTAAATTTACAATGTACGTCCCCACACTTGCGTAAAAACTATTACTTTGTAATTGTGTATCTTTATTTATATAGTCTGCCATTTGACTATAAAAAAATAAATAAATTACACCAAAAATATATATAAAGCCGCACCTTCTGCTTTGCTTTAAAATCTAAGGTAAATTTGTACATACACTACTGGCCATTGAAATAAGTACATGAGTATAAAGTTTGTTTCAAGCCTCGTAAAACTTTTTTAAGAAGCCTTATGAAAAAAACCAATTTATTTTCAGTTTTCGGACCTATACTAGATAATAAAAATATATAACAAAAGACTTAATCACTTAAAATTAAAAGACTACGACCGATTTTACCAAATAACCATACAAATGGGTTGGTCACAAAAATAAGTACACCAATTCTTCTAAGCCCAAAACTCGAAACGTATAATATATTTTTCACTTTTTTCTTTTGATTAGTAAACTTATACTAGTATTCGGTATAACTATCCTTATTTTGAACCACTTTTGGGAATATTTTCGGCATACTAGCCATAAGTTTGCAGCAAGTTTCTCCTAGAATCTCATACGAAGTTTTTTCAACAAATCTCCACAAATCTTCACCATTACAAATTTTGATTGTTTTAAATGCGACATTTAGAGTCTTCCCACAAATTTTCAATGGGGTTTATGTCCCCAGACTGACTGGACAAACTCATAAAGGTTACATTGTTGTCATTGAACCAGGCATTGGCTGGCTTTGAGGTATGTTTTGGGTCGGTATCCTTTTGAAAAACCCATCGCAAGGACATGTCTTCTTCAGTATATGGTTGCATAAATTTAGCTAAAATAGTTTTATATTTGAGTTGGGTCTTAATACTATTTATCGGGTGTTACAACTTAACGACATGCTAAGAAAAACTATCATAGAATATTACGTATCCGCCTCCGTGCATAATTTTTTTCCCCTGTACCAGGAGCCGAATTCTTGGCTTTTGGG